>CM056946.1:40158780-40337501 GCA_029856935.1 Cyclocarya paliurus | reverse complement strand
GCTTCACCTTTGTTTTTATTGCATGAGATCCTTTGGCAATTGGAGAGACTTATATATATATATATATATAAATAAACAATAGAAGGCCAAGCCTACACTATTTCAGCTGTAAATCATCGGCACCAGCTGGCATGCAAGGTCAAGTCTGAAACAGACGAGAATTAAGATGCTGATCCTGATGTTTTTGTCCACAAATTATATTTTATTAGAGTTTAATTAGTAGTAGTACTAGAACAATCTTGATGTCTATTTTCTCAATAATTTTCCATATGCAAATTTCAAGAGCTGGCTTCCCATCACTACACTGTACAGGGACCAGTGACACCACCCTCTAAACTGTATGATCTTAATGCTTTAGTTGTAACAGCTTTTCATGTGCAATGAAAGGTTATTAATGACTTTAATGTATCGCTTTTAGGTGTCAACTTATATGGGTATTACCATTTTCACGTACTAATTTCCTCTACCATCTGTTTGACATATGTTTTCATTCAGTGTATTTAGTTATTAAATCAGCTACTACCCACCACCCCCAAACCTACCCCGTTTCTCTCGCCCAACCTTTGAACTAAAACGAAGCCACTTTATCTGTTTTTATGGAGATTCAAACCACCATAGAGTACTCAAATTATTTAAGAATAATGTTAGATATAGTTATAATATGTGTATTATGTATTTTTTTTAAAATTTAATTTTTTAATAAAAATTTTATATATAATACTTATATATTCTATAATTATAGATATCATTTTATAGAAACGAGGCGAAAACTTTGGTCATAGACGCTAGAACTTTGGTCATTGATCCAAGAGGACAGGAACCAAGAAGTACCGAGACTACAAAAGTGGTCAATGATAGTTGGAGGAGAATAATAGCCTACATCGCACATGATTTGCTGATTGGGTGACATTTGCCACCTCAACTTGGGACATCCCATGTCTAATTTCCACCTAATATTGGAATTTTGGACCTGTAAATTCAATGCGTTTATCCTTTCCTCCAAGAACCCTCTTGTATCCGTCCGATCGGGAATTCATCCGAAGGTCAATGTTGGGCAAATTAGTGGGACCCCACACCTTAATGAGTCAGTATTTTGGGGGAGTGGGCCCACCGTCATTGAGGACTACTCAACTACCGTATTCCCCTTCCTGCCTACCGTCTGCACTACATGCAGTGGTCCCCTCTAACACCAAGTGGTGTAGGGCCCGCCAGAGTGGCATCCTGGCCCCCACATGTTTGGGTGCTCATTTAGGAAAAATAAACAGTAATCTTAGCTCGCTCAGGGCGTAGGATAGTATCATGCGCCGAGCGTGACAGCCGTCCACGAGCTTCTGGTCATGTTCACGTGTGTGCATGTGACACTCTCCTCGGCCCTGCGAATAGGGTCGATGGTATTTGTGCGGTTAGGATTTCTACACAACTTCTTACTATTTATCCATATTTTACATTCTATATTTTTTTAAAATTTTTTTGTAAATTTATTTTTTTTAAATATTTCAAATTTTTTATTTACTATTTATATAAAAAATATTTAATAAAAAAAATTAAAAAAAAAGGTGAAGTGTAAAATGTGATAATTAATAGAAAGTTAGAAAGATTATTTATTAGGGGTTACTTAAAACCTCATGTGATTACTATTAATGTCATTAATTTACCATCAGAATTTACGAATAAACTACGCAAAAACTTATAAAATTCCACGTTGTCCTCCGTGAATTTCGTCGGTCTAGCCCATGAAAAAAAGTGCCAGCATGGCAGTGGTGTTGTCCTTCAATGGAGTTTCGTGGGTGCGCCTCTGAAAAACTGTCCTTTTTCTCTGAACTGAGAAAAGAGAGGAGTCTTTCCAGTTTCCACTCTTTGTCCAGACATTGAATTTTGACCAATGCAGAAACGGGCTTTTAAAGAGCTTAAATTCGACAAGAAAAATTCTCATCATGCACTGCTTACCAAGATATGAAAAATATTCTAATAATATTCAACACTAGTATAAAATAAGAGAATAAATAATGACTGATAAATAATATTTCTTTGTGTAATCTTTTTAACCCTTCATTATTATTTTTTTCTTTGAGATCGCTGCTATTATGTTGGGGACCTGAGGTATCTGTTTTTTTGCTGTCAAATATTGTCTTGACTTAAAAAGAAGGTGTTTGACATGAAAATATAATTAGCAATTGTTTCATAGCCTATTACTGTAAGTAATGGACGAAGTAATTTAATATATATATATATATACACACAAAATGAAAGATCTCTATGATAAAAAAAAAAAAAAAAAAAAGAAAGCTATATGTTAATTATATATCTGTGTGTGTGAAGATTGATAGATGCCGTGGAATCTTTCAATGAATAAGTAGAGGTAGACACTTTGTGATTAATGAAAAGTATCTTCTAAGGATATTCATGAGTCATGACCATGATTTTTTATTAATTTGATTATATGAATCACTAAATTAGTAAAGAGTGGTTTTACAGTTACGTGCTTCTGTTGATAGCTCTTCGTTAGTTCATTTTGTTTTTATTTTATTTTTATATGTAATTTTTTTACACTTTTAAATATATTTTTTTAAAAAAACTCATAATATTATAAAAAATACTTACTAACATTAAAAAAAAATTTAACAGTAACCTCGAGCGGGAACTTCCCTAGAAAGAGTAGCTATTTCCAATTGGATGGAGGCGCCCGGGAATCAAAATTGAGGTGGCCCTTTAGACAGTGCCTTTTAGGAAAACAAAGAACAATAAACTAGAAAGTAGGGGAAGAGGCTCTCTCTCCGAGCATGAATTGAAGGGCAAGGGGAACATACAAAGATAAAGGCCGGCTTTATTTATTATTTTTATATATATTATTTTTAAATTAGCTTGTCTTTGATTTGAGTTGTTTGTGAGATGTGAAGTTGCTTTGTTTAATGCCATCCATCGAAGTGGCCCTTGTAAGTTATAACAACACGACGAAAAATAACAGAGAAACAAAAAACTTTTTAGCAGAACATTATTTGTTGTTCTTGTTCTTGTACGTTGTAATTACTCCTGTCCCCTCCAATTCTCTCTCTCTCTCTCTCTCTGCTTCGATCGGATCTGAAGCTCTTCTCCATAGGAATAGAAAGACACCACCCCCGCCATCTCAACCCACCAAAAGTTGTGTCGCTTTACTCTTTTATTTGACGTTTTGGGTTTTCACTCTTCCAACTATCATGAAGGACTGCTTGCTCTGCATTGCACTTTCGCTTCTCTGATCAGGTATGCCGTTTATTTGTTATTCTTCCTCCCCCCCAGTTCTGTGGTTCTTTTTCTTTTGGGTTTTATAGCTTTGTTTTTGTTTTGCTGCGAGAAATTGTAGGAAGAGATAAAGAAGGGAAAGTCAAGTCGGTTGTATTTGGCTCAAATCAATGGAGACGTTAGTTTTCTTGTGTTTTAAACAACGAAAGCTTCGAGCTTGATTGTTTTTTACAAATTTCAGCTTCTATTCTTTTACTGATTTTCTCAGCAACCAAAAGAGGCATTTAGATGTTTGGGGAAGTTCTTGATGGCGGCGTTTAAGTGTCAAACCAATGTAATCTTTCTTGGGTTCTCATGCGATTTTGACAGTCGTTAGTGTTTTAATTACGTTCAATACCTTGATTCTCGGGTCAGCCATGTATTTCTGGCTTTCTCAGGCCAGCTTTAGGTTTCTTGTTTGTTCCGTAATCTATGGGATTTTCTTTAATGGTGGGGATATTTGTGTAATGCGTCTCTGAAATTCCTGTCAATTTTATTTTTGTTTGAATTTGGATAGAGGCTTATTCAAACTCATACCTTTGTTTCAACGAATGGTTATTATCCAAGCTTTTTCATATTTTAAGATTTAGAAATTCATTTAAGTTGAAGATTTTGTAATTGATGGCCTGCCCCGGGGGGGTTATAGGTTATCATTTTTGCAGTTCTAATCTCACAGAGTCACTGTGGATTTTGGTGTGACAGAACCTGTGCGAACTTGCTGAATGGAGTCGCCTATCGATGGAGTTCATTCTTTATCAAAAACTCAGAATTTGGCGATAGGCAACAAGCCTCCAAGATCTGGGACTCCTCGCTCCTCTCATCCTCCATCTCCAAAACAAACTAGAAATGAAGTGGCTTCTTTCATTTCCTATGCGAGTGCTCATATTCATGATGGCATGAAGACAGCCCGCCTTCCAAATGGTTATGTGGTTAATCAAAATCCTTTCTACGAAGCAGCCCTTGATAATGTGCAGTATGAAGAATCACCCAGTAATACGAAATGCTTTGACAACTCAAATAAGGTGAAATCCGAATATGCAAGCCACAATGATGTTCTGAATAAAGCAGTTGAAACCTCTCACATGGAGAAGGTTTCTGCTGTGGAAACAAAATCTTACTCCAAGAATCCCATTGCTGATTGCAAAAACAACTCAAGTGGCTTAATTGAATCTGAAAATTCTGTTTTGGGCCCATGTAAGGGAGGGGCTGCACAAGTGGACAGCCACGTAACATCTCAGTCCATATTGACCTTTTCTCCAAGTCCTCAGAATAGTGTCTATTCTGCAACCTTGTATTCAGAAGCCAAGCAAAGCTTTACAAACACAGAAGTTAGTGAATGTGCGAGCAGTATTGAGAAGTTTGGTGATAGTGTTGAAGTTACTAATTCTTGTGATTTTGTCGAGAGCAGGAAGACCAGCATCTATAGAGGCAGTACTGGCAGCGACATCAGCGATGAGAGCAGTTCAAGTAGTTTAAGCAGTGCCATGTACAAGCCCCACAAGGCAAATGATATAAGATGGGAAGCCATTCAGGCCATTCGATGTCGTGATGGGATGATGGAAATGAAACATTTTAGATTGTTGAGGAGACTGGGATGTGGAGATATTGGCAGTGTCTATTTATCAGAGTTGACTGGCACTAGAACATATTTTGCCATGAAGGTTATGGATAAAGCAGCTCTAGCGAGTCGCAAGAAGCTTTTGAGGGCTCAGACTGAAAGAGAAATACTGCAGTCTCTGGATCATCCCTTCCTACCCACATTGTATACACATTTCGAGACAGAAAAGTTCTCTTGCTTGGTAATGGAGTTCTGCCCTGGTGGAGATCTGCACGCACTCAGGCAAAGACAACCGGGGAAGTATTTTCCAGAGCATGCTGCCAGGTGAGGAATTCTTTCTCATTCTTTTTCCCCTTGTTGCTTGAACAACTAAGACAATGCATTTGGATTTATGCAAGTTGACAACTCTGTTAAGCTTACCATTAATATTTATGTTGATAGCAGTAAGAGAAAATTTGTTGTTTTCTCTTAATGTTATTCAGGAATGCTTGTGAGCCCAATTTGATTAACATATCGTCGTAGAATTTGATGGTCTCACCAGACTCTTTTTCATGTTATTTTTATTTAGAATAGTACAGAAACATCTTGTTGGACTTTGGACCAGACTTCTGTAGTGTGAAAAGACCATGTGAAAAAGACTTCTGTATGGACCAGACTTTGGACCAGATTGCTCAAAGTTTGGATGGGAATAGGAATCATCTTTGACATAGAAATGTTAGAGAAAGATGATATTTATAGCTTAAGAGCTGTAATCTCTGACGTGATGATATCAATCCATTGTGTCTAGTGCATTGTGTGACATCTTTATATCTTGCCATTATTATGGATGCCCACCCACTTGTGATGCTGATAAAACTGTTGGACCAAGTTAACATTGTTGTTGTAATCTATATCTTGCCATACTAATCCATTGTCTCTAGTGCATCATGTGAAAAACTTGGATCTCACCATTTTTATGAATGCCCACCTATTTGTGACATTGATTTTTATTTTATAGGTAATCAGAAATTTTATTGAATTTCACAGAACGCATAGCCTACTCATGACATTGATGTCTCCGTCTTTCATGTAAAATCGTTGTTGTAGAAGTTTCCAAGTAGTTATGAATTCCCTTTGCTGTATACATTCCTTTTGAACTAGCCCAACTCACAATTCTATTTAAGCAGCCTCGCTAGTGCAATCACGCAACAAACATTTACCACCTGAATGTAGATTGGTATTGCACCTTGAATTTGTATACAACTTATGTATGATCTTTACCTAATTTCCCTTCCCCTTCCCTTCATCATTGTGATTTGAACAGTCATAGCAAGTACCCATTTTCTTCTTTTGCTCTAGGTTATTTAATTCCTGGATGGAAAGCCTCTTCCACTAATTTAACCCACTGCAGCTTCTTTCTCAATCACACCATACTAGATTGGCTTGTCAATGCATTCAGGGTCAATGATAAGTTGATTTAATTGTTGCATTTATTATCATCTAATAATGAATATGTTCCACAAGCCTAACAAGTATTGGAGTTGTCAATCATTGTTCTTAAGCCAAAAAACTTCAGATCCACTTATCAAATATCAGCTAAGTTTGTATGTTATCGCTTGTCATTGATACAAAAACTAAAAATGGCCAAAAGGGGAACACATTTTCTTTTCTTCCTAGTAGAGATTTTGTTGGATATTCAGTTATTTATCCAAAGAAATGGCAGGTCTTTATTCTCTTGTGCACACTCATCTAGGAACACGTGGATCAGGGAATCTGGTGTTATAGAACTTTCTAAACATGTTGGATGAACTAGGAATTCATGCACAGATGTTCTTACTGATCTATCCAGGAAACTTTTGGTTTTGATGGTGTTAGAGGTGTAGTTTTGTATGAAAGATAATTGCACTTACTGTTAAAAAAATGATTCTGGTTGTATTTTCAGCCCATTGAGCTCCATTGTCACTCTGCAGGTTTTATGTGGCTGAAGTTCTTCTTTCTCTGGAGTATTTGCACATGCTTGGGATCATTTACAGAGACCTCAAACCAGAAAATGTGTTGGTAAGAGAAGATGGACACATAATGCTCTCAGACTTTGACCTCTCTCTAAGATGTGCTGTCAGCCCAACTCTGGTGAAATCTTCAAATTCAAGCTTGGAGACTAAGAATTCAGGATACTGTGTGCAACCTGCCTGCATAGAGCCAACTTGTGTAATGCAGCCAGATTGCATCCAACCTGCATGTTTCGTACCACGCTTCTTGTCAAGCAAGCCGAAGAAAGAAAAAAAGAACAAGCCAAAGAATGAAACATGTCATCAAGTAACCCTCTCCCTGAGCTCGTTGCTGAACCCACAAATGCTCGATCGATGTCTTTTGTTGGTACACACGAGTACTTAGCACCTGAAATTATTAAGGGTGAAGGCCATGGCAGTGCTGTAGATTGGTGGACATTTGGGATATTTCTTTATGAGCTTCTGTTCGGTAAAACACCATTCAAGGGAGCAGGGAACAGGGCTACTCTATTTAACGTGGTTGGCCAGCCCTTGAGATTTCCAGAGTCACCTACTGTGAGCTTTGCTGCTAGGGACTTGATCAGGGGTCTACTTGTGAAAGAGCCACAGCATCGTCTTGCTTATAGACGCGGTGCTACAGAGGTTAAACAGCATCCCTTTTTTCAAAGTGTGAATTGGGCCCTCATTCGTTGTACAAATCCACCTGAGGTGCCAAGACCGGTTGCGATGGACATCCCTATTAGAACTGATGTGCCAAAGGCACCCACAACCGAGGTGCCTGGTGTTGATGTGAAGCCTTCAGGTAATTATTTGGAGATTGATTTCTTTTGATTCCTGTATCCATTTTCTTTCTTTGAACCAGTTTCCATCTCCTCATTTGTATTGTGCTTCAATGGTTTCTTTCCATTGCTAAAAAGATACAAATTTGAAGTTCCTTTGATTGGCACTTGTAATTGTGCTAGGCAAATGAGAAACAGCAGCGAGGAAAAAAGCCAATGCATTAAAAATGAGGAAAGAAGTTGCTGATCTTTCTTCATCACACACCTATTGCTCCTTCCAAATTCTTGCATTACCAAAATTGCACTGGGAACATCAGAAACATGCAGGAACCCTTCTCAAATCTAAAACAGTTGGGAATGAGTAATCTTATTGCACATGTTTAAAACTTGCAATGCATCCATCCATCCATCCAAGCCAGATTGAGGCTTCCTCGTATTTTCAACAGTAAATCCAAGGAACTGGTCAATTGCAGTGCATCCAAAGCCAAACCGAGCATATCAAAACTCAGCCCAATAGATCTTTGCTTTAATGAATGAAACAGCCTGGTTTCTGTGCATTTTATCTTTTGCACACGTTATTTAGAGTTCTTGGGCTGCATGGAAGAGGCCCCCTAGGTGTAAGTCCAACAAGGCCCACCTTGAATTCCAATTCGTAAGTGCGTGCGTCAGCAATCAACATGCAAAATAATACCCCCACAAAGTGGCCTTGAGATAGAGGAAGGATGCTCTTTTGGGCAGCCTTTTGTTTTCAAAAGCATCACAGTTCCATGAAATAAATTATTCAAAATTAAAAAGAAGTTCCTCTCATACACGTGAATCTAATATCGTGAGAGAAAACGTAAAAGAGCATGTCAAGTCAAGAGTATGCTAAACTTTCACGTCTCTCTTTTCTAGCTAAGAGAAGTAGTGATAAATGATAATCAGTGTTACATATACAAGTTTTTTTTTTTTAATAATTTTTTAAAATTATATTTATCACCAAAATCCATCATAATGCAAGACTAGCACGGTTTTATTCATTTGCAATTTTCAAATAAAGGTGCAATAAATAATACTACTGTTGATGGGAATTCATCATCCACTTTAGACTTGCAGTACTCACATCTCAAATAAGAAAACAAACAAAAAATAAGATATTATATTCAATATTCTTATCTCACTTTATCTTTGTTTTATAAATCCATGCATGTTTTTTCATTACAAAAACAAGAGTTAAGAAAGCATATGTGACAAGAAAAATTTTATTTGAAGATTTTTATATCATATATTATTTATGTGATATAACTTGATTTGAAAGATAAATTTTATAAGAAAAATAATATTTACAGTCATAGACTGCGTAAGTACCGCACATTCATTTTGAAAAAATAAGTAAATATAGAGTCCACAATAAAAAGTTAATTTTTTAATGATGGACTCCAATTTTTTTTAAAAAGAATGCACGACGTTTGCATAATGCATAACTGTATGTAGCATTACTTATTTAAATTCAAATTTTACAAATTTTGACATATGAATTTGTGTGAAAAATAAATCTATGCAAATGTGAATACTATAAATTCCATACACCCGCGAGCACAGAATATCACCACACTTTCTAAGTTACACGCACCCGTATCCACGTGTCACGCACGTTCCTTTTCGGCGCTTCTATCTTTTCCCCCAAGTATCCGTCACAATCCAAAACCATCCCCATTTCCCATTGCCCAGACCTCTGAGTTTACCGATACCTACACTCGTCATATGCGCATTGCGCACGCTTCTCGTTCTCTCATTTCCGCTGCGGCTCACCGCGTTGTCTTCCCCACATTTCCTCTTTCTCTTGCTCCAAACCTAAATTTTGCCTTAGCTTTCGCCATGGCCTCCGAGAACCTCTCGACCATTGCCAACAACAACGAGGACGATGAGAAGTATGGGTTCCAGCGATCGGAGATGTACAAGGAGACCCTTGCCGGCACAGTTGGCGCTTACGGCCGTCATGTTTTCCTCTGCTACAAGAGCCCCGAGGCCTGGCCATCGCGCGTCGAGGCTCTCCGAGTCTGCTCCCCAAGCTCCTCTCCTCGGCTATCAAAGCTCGCAAGGATGGCATCCCTCTCAAGGTCAGCTCCATAGCTGTAAATTAAGTTGGATTAATCTGTTGCTGTTATTTGGATTTTTCTATGATTTTAGTCCTGGATTATGCTTTAGAAATCAGATTAAACGGTTAATTCCAGAGTAATCGTGGTTTCAATCCGAGTTTTGGTAGAGTCGGATTTTACTTTGAAACTTGGATTATTCGGTTAATCACCTGTGGTAATTATGATTTGGATACGACCTAGGACTTGAATTCTATCTTAAAATTTCGATTAATTGGTTAATGATAGGCAGATAGCAGTAATTCCCATTTTGCTACGAGTTTGGAGTTTTGGATTTGGTAATGGTTTCGTTGAATCGGTATTTTGGCTTTTGGATATGGCAGACGAACCTGACATTATGCGAGGGACGCGAGGGGACCGACTTTTCTGACGGAGACGTCTTGATATTTCCCGAAATGATTAAGTATAGGTAAATCGTGAGGACATGAATTTTCTTTTTTGGGTGGTTTCGGTAAATTTTCTTGGAAATGACATATATAAATTGCTTGTTCTAAGGTTTCAAATGGAGGTTTTATTTGATGTGCTTGAGATTGTGTTGTTTTTATGAAATTGATTGGATATGGTCATGTTACAAGCAAGGGTTACGGTTTGTTCAAAACACTGATAATTTTCTGAGAAGTGATTGGATACTTGATTGTGAGGAGTTGTTAGGGTTTACTGTTGACTTCTACTCTCTCTCTCTCTCTCTCTCTCCCCATGCTGTTAATGATATATGATTAAACTAAAGGATTTATATTTTGATTGAAATTTTCCTCATTGATTCCAATGTCATGGTTATTCTATATTAACATTTTGTAAATTGCAAAATTTTTGGTTTGGTTAGGGATTATGCTCTTTTTCTTTGGATATATGATTGGGTGCTGGTGAGATAAGTCTCTTTTTCTTTTTTCTAATAATTTATTTATTTATTTATTTATTTTTCATTATTGAAGAGGTTTGAAGGACTCAGAAGTGGATAGCTTTGTTGAGGATGTTCTTGTGAATGGTAAACCATGGGCTTCTGGAGTGGGAGAGGTGCTGACTGGTTCACATGTTTTTGTGTGCTCTCATGGGAGTCGCGACCGGAGGTGTGGTGTTTGTGGACCGGTTCTAATTGAAAAGTTTAAAGAGGAAATTGATTCGCGAGGATTGAAAGATCAGTATTTGTTAGCCCATGCTCACACATTGGGGGGCACAAGTATGCTGGGAATGTGATTATCTACAGTCCAGGTCCGGATGGAAAGATTATGGGTCATTGGTAAGATCCGAGTCATAGTTACTTCCTCTCACTCTACAATTTAAAAGAAATTTCTTATAATTTTAGGTGGTGTTACATAGTCCTTGTTAATGATGGCAGGTATGGGTATGTTACTCCGGATGATGTGCCTGCATTGCTTGATCAGCATATTGAAAAGGGAGAGATCATAGAACACCTTTGGAGGTTTGTCCTTTCCTGGCCATGCATGTTCTTTTCAATGAAATGTTCGGTTGATGATTTTCTTATTAATTCTAGATGAAAATTTAGTGGTAATATCACAGATTAGTCCAGTTTCATCGGTACATGTGGTATATGTTATTCAGTATGTCAGTCAAATTGCAGTATGGTTGATCCTGATCTATTGCCTGGATGACCATTAAAAAAATGAAGTTAAACTTTCCAGTCTTTTTATATAAACCACACAATAAAATCGTTTGAATTAGCAATTACCTGTAGTCTGTTAGTTTGCTCCATTTTTTTCTTTGATAGGTTACACCGTTACTCTGTCTGTTCCATAACATAGGTTGGTTCTATATGAGCCTAAGACAAGAATTGAAAGCAAAACCTCTCCATATGAAACTGTGCTGGAAAGTTTTTCTTAGTGGGTTTGAAGTTTCTGGAAGAGTAGCGTTAACCCAGTAAATCAGATGCATGCTTCTGAGCTATTGGATTCAGTTATGTGACTCCTTATATAGACCTCTTTCCTGTCTTCAATTTGATTCATCTTTGGACATGGATTGCACCACATACTTTTGCTTGTTGGGTAGCCTTAGTAGACTGATTTTTACCATCCAATACTTCATTTTTCTTTACCTTACATGTACCAAAAGTTCATTTCCAATACAAGCCTTTTCAACTCTAATACAAATGTCTAAGTTGAAAGACAATTTCTTGCTGATTGTCATCAGTAAAAAAAAAAAAGTAATGCAATAAGCCATTTCTTGTCGTCTGAATATGAGCCTTTTAAGTCCCCAGTCAAAAGGTCTAAGTTGACAGATAATGTCTTGCTGAATATCATTATTAAATCTATTTACATAATGTAATGACCATATCTTGTTGTCTGTAATATTAGTACAGATGATCAGTAAAGATTAAAAAAAGAAAGTATTTTGGTGTTTTTTCCTTACATTTGTACTTATTAAAAGGTCTATTATTCGAACAATGGTTGAGCATAAAAGTAACAAAAATTATTGCAGGGGGCAAATGGGGGCAGCTGAAGAGGAAGGTGGAAAAGCGGATAAACAAAACCTTCCTAATGGGGATGTGAAGAAAAGCAAGAAGAAGCCTGAAGAAATCAGCACGCAGAGCGATAAGGATAATGTGGCTGGCTGTTGCCAGGGTGCTAATGGGTTTAATTGTTGCAGGGATGGAAGTTTGGAGCAGAACAGTGTGAGTGAAGAAAATAAGGCAGGGCATGAAAAGAAGGGGCTGGGCAAACTATCTTGCCGGATAGGATCATGGGAGCAAAGTGATGTTCTTACAGCCGTTGCTGTGGTTGGAGCAGTGGCAACAGTGGCTGTGGCCTATAGCTTTTATAGGAGGTCAGGCTGAAATGCGCTCTATGTTCCACATGTTCAAGTTTGTTGTGGGTCTGTATACCCGGGTTTTTTGTAGCGGGATGTGATAGCATCTATAAAATAATCCTCTGAACCACATATCTTTATGGAAGGAAATATTATAGGTATATGTTCTAACTTCTGCCTAGCAGGTGGATGAATTACTGAAATACTTTTAGTCGATTTCAGACGAACAACTTCTATACCCTTTGTTGTAGTTTATACTGCTCTCCCAAAGTTGTTGTTTCAAACACCTGGTGACCAAGTTCTTTTACACTGGAATTTGTTATCAGTCGCTTGCATAATGTGGTAATGGATTTGTTATTAGTTGATTAATGCATCTACTACAGGGTAGTGATGATGATTTGATTCTACTGGACATTTCCTATACATGAAACAGAGAGTATCTATTTTTGCAAAAACGTGGAGTGTTTTTGTCATTTTTACACACAAACACACAGTAATTTCCACCTGAATGGACACTTTCCATTTCAAGTGAAAATGAAGGAGATCCTTGTTCCAAATGTCAAGATGCCGCAGGGAGGATTGGTCTCTTGCATGCTATGGTTTAAATATCGCGAGTTGGTATATTCCATTATATGACATGGTTTAGAGGTGTGTTCTAAAAGCTGGTCGGTGCTACAGTTTTGTGCCAATCCCAACTTATATTCCTGGATATAAGTGGTTCATGTGCGAGTTAAAGAGATGTAGGAAGGAGGCAGCCTTTTCACCACCCATCAAGAAGGCAACATGCAAGAGACTGGGATGGACTCCAGCTTCACTGCTTTAGAAGAGCTGTTAGCCTAAATTCCTCGCCTGGAATATTGTATCTTCTCTTGCACTTTTCTGGTGCATAGAAAGCTCGATTTGGAATATTGGGATGTTGTAGTCTATTGCTTTGCAATATTGTATCTCTTGTCTTGCATTTTTCTGTATAATCTTCTTTTTATGTTTTAGTTACTATATATAAAATAAAGCCGTGGAAGCAAATAATCGTGTTTCTAAATTATGGTTCTAATTAGTTGGAAGAACAGTTCATGTTTAACTGAAAAGGACAGCCAAGTTGTATATTGTCTTCACAATCTTCTTCACATGCATTTAGGAAACAAACTTAAGACAGATAAGTACATGGACTCCCAAGTCTTTAAAATTTGTGATTTGGGCGAGGAGGATGGGGCTTCAAGAACAAAACTCTCGAGCTTCCAAAATTGTGTATTGGAATAGATAGATGATGTTCCTAGTACAGGTTCTTGGATATATATAATACTGGTTATGTTTTCTTCAATATACACATGCAGTTCATTGGCTGTGAAAGTGCTATAAGCCTTTCAACCTGGTGCTGAAAATTTATGACTACTTTTACGGCTAAATTTACTGTATCAGGGAACTATACCGGATACTAAATTTGTCGGAACTTTGCGTCATTGTCTCAGAATCTTGCAGTTGCACTAAAGTGGTCAGTCCAAAATACAATTTCCTCTTTATTTTATTTTTTGTTTGTCGTTTTCAGTAACGTCAAAGATCAGACACCTTATCATCAAAATAAAGATCGGGTAATGATACCTTTCCAACCGTTCATCACTCATTTACTATTCATGTTATATATGAAATTTTTTATTTTTTTTAAGTATTTTTTTTACGTCTTTAATTATTAAGAAAAAATTAAAAATTTATATAATTTTATTAATACTCATTTCTTTAATTATTAAATAAAATTAAAAATTAAAAAAAAATCAAATATAAAAAAAAAGAATAAATGAGTAATAAATGAAAAGTAATCCTCTCATTTTCCATAAAGATCAGACTCCAAAATTAGCAGAAGAATCCGAAACCAATCCTGTATACCCACACATACATACATACATACATAAAACCTTTCCAAAGCCTATTCCTAGACAAAGACTTACAATTTTGCAGGAAATAATGGCATGTCATGTACTAAGCTTCGCAATCATCTCCTCCACCAGCCTCAGTGTCGTCCCCTCGACGTTCTCCCCTGCATCAATTTCTTGCATAATCTGCTCTATAAGCTCATGTTTTGGTTGCTCACTACTTGAACCATAACTCGAGCAATCCCTCAAAAGCAATAGCAATTCTCTAGCTGCGTTTTTAGCCCTCCATGTCCCATCTACACTCAACTGAAGCAGCCCTGGCATCACTCCTTCCTTAGAATCAATCCCCTGTATCTTTCTCTGCAGCTCTGGCAAATGAGGAGGAGAATTCCTACTGCGTGCTCTTTGCATTGTGGAGAACCATCCTCAACAGTCTCGACTAATGCTCGAATCGAACCGCCTGAGCTAGCAGTTTCACAAAGTGCAGTCTCTGACAAGGAAACAACATTTTCAAGCAGACCCATTATCTTTTCAACCAACTCGGATGATTTTTCCGAGTTGTGGATTTGTTGAAGCAAGCAAAACGGTACACCCGAGGAGACAATTAATGGAATGATCTGATGACAAGTTGAGAGATTGTGGAGTGTGGCTATTACATCGAGCTTGGCTCTCATGCTAATGCTGCTATTCATATTGTTATGATCATCGGCATAATCCCCATTGAGAAATTCCACCAAGTGTTGGATGACTCCATGAGACGCGATTGCCAGCTTGTTTGCTGTGCAAGAAGAGAGGATCAGCAGAGCCGCAACCGTGAGCTCAATCAATGCCTCACTTTGGCATTGAAGGAGAGTTAACAAGACAGGTATGGCGCCAGACTTCCTGATCCGGATCTTGTTTCTGTAAAATCAGTAAAAAAAATTTTAATAGTTTCGGAACTTTCCCATCTCTAGTACTGCTGAAAAACATTGTAGAACACTTTCGTACAACACAAGAAAAGTAAGTTCTCCAATGTGTTTTACATGTCAATATCGGTGCATGAGCATCATTGTGATTGGGGCCGCTATGGAAGGACAAGCATTATTACAGGAACATATTCCGTAGTCCCACTCAAGCAAAGAGCATGGTGGGGGGAAAAAGTAGGACTTTCTGTGATAATTCGCACACAGTATCAGGGAAATGGAAGGGACAATGTGGGTTAGTGTCCTTATTCTAGTAAATTGTAAATGAACTCAGAGATTGAAGACGAATGCATAAGAGTTATATACTTAGAAATTGTCTGAAAATATTAAAGTTTGTGTCTTGAGGATGAATATAATTATATAGGGCTAACCGTTCACTGCCAAAGGCCAGACTGAGCAGAGCAAAGAGTGCAGCTTCAATGGCGTCGTAGTCTTGTGAGTGAAGCATCAAAATCAATGGCTCTATAACACCTCTTTCAGCCAGCTTTTGCCTCTGCTTACTACTAAGTTTGCTGAGGTCTCTAGCAGCTTCAACCTGCACTTCTCTCTCACCATTGAAAAGATTTTCAATCACCACTTCCTCCATCAAAGCAAGCTCTCTCTCTCTCTCTCTTCCTCCCTTGGGGCCTCCCAAACCAGTCTAAATATATTCCTTCTTCTTAGGCAGTGGAACTGCTGTTGGTATTGTGATTGGTTGCTTGAAGATCATGTAATGTTTGGCTTTTGTGGCTACGAAAATCCATTGTTTCAGTTAGAAGCAACTCCCATTCTTTTCAGTCAGCTTTTTTGTGAATGTCTGGTTTGGAAATACAAAAACAATTCCTAAGAATGCATCTTTAACTTTCCTTCTACAGAAGCAAGCGCTCGAATTAGCTTTATGCAGATAGGCCGTAGATAATACCAAGTGATTTTTTTATTATTATTATTATTTATGTCAGTTTAATATGCTTTAATGTTATATAGATATACATAATAAACATGCATATAATTGGGATTCTCATGATCATGTACTTAATTTAATACCAACATCCCCAAAAAATGACTACTTTTTCTCTTGGCCAGCGGCCAGTCGAAATAAGTATATGATATATCAATGCATACGTGCACTCTACTAAATGGGATGTGAGCATGTATATCTACTTACTAGTCGTCGCCATGAAGTTCACATACGCAGACATACATGCATCATGCATACATACACACATACATATACATATTCGTGATCTGAGTGCCACGTACCGCAATTAATGGAAGTTTTCAAGAATTTATAATCCAGCCCTTCAACATCCGACAACCAACAGAGGTCATGATATAGTTTACGACTTTTCACACCATTAAAAGATGAACTAGTAAGCTGGTTTTTAGTTTTTTGCATTAGATCTTACCTCATTAGTGCATAAAAAAGAAATGATATGTACAAGCTTCAAATAGTATTAATCACACAGATTCTCAGAATGAACTCAATTCTTAAGCAGTGAATGATCAAAATAGTCAAAGATATTTATAAGTTGGTTATCCATAGAGTCACATATGTTAACAATCCAAAGTATCCAACTTTTTCATACAAATACAGTGGGGAAAATTCAAGCTCAAGCAAAGACCTCGTCGAGATTGTTAGCTTTCCCAAGCAACATGAAACTGGCCTATTCTCGTGATCCAAAGCTGACGGATTTGTAAGAAAATCTAAAAGCATGGATAACGTATCTCTCATTTATCATTCCAAAGCACACGACTTTTGGAATAATATACTATATATATATATATTTAATATGTCATGGAACCTGTGGTTTTTTTTTTTTTCTCATTCATTTTTTCTTTTTAGCCAAACAACTAACTCTAAACAAGAAAATTATAATGATTTCGCGCTATACGGCGGCATTTTCTTTGTGGAAATGCTTCCCCAAACTTTCATGATGATTCCTCCTGTTGGTTGGTGCTCCCACTCTCTCTCTCTCTCTCTCGTCATGAATGAATTCCTTCCTAATCATATACCTGAAACCGACACAAAGACTGAAAGGATGATATTTAGAAGGAATTAGACAGTACAGTATGAAAAGCGATTCTTAATCTTTGGCTTGATTAGGCTGGCTTATAGGAAGGAGTAACCCCTCGAGTTTTTTAATCGCATCTCTTTAGTACTATCACAGTCTTGTTGAGTTTTTCCATCCATTTTTTTTTTTGTTAATATTATTTAACAAAGTTGGTCAAAAAAATAAGAAAAATGTTATATGTATTTAACATTCTCCACATGTCAGTTATTACGTTGAAAATTATAAAATTTTAAATTCAAAATTTGAATATCAAAATAAAACTAACAAAATGATAAATAAATTTATAAATAAAATTGTAAGTATATGTAACACTGTTCAAAAATTAAAATTGGTTATGTTGCTTAAGAAATCAAGAGGCTTAGTTTTGGGTTCAAGATTTTGGACCCAAACCCATGAGGCGATACAACCATTCCTACGTGACAAAGCAGTAGAAAGTCTCGGATCCATACAATATTTAAGTACAAAAAATTTTACATGCAGTCAATTTTGTGTAATTTTTACAGATGTCATTGATATGATTGATTGCGTTATTTTTTTTATTTAATATAAAATAATTATCCATATCAAATATAGTGCATAGAAAGTACATAAAAATGACTGTACGCATAATTTCTCTTTTTTAACTATATAGCTATATATTGTATAGCACATAAAATGGAAAGTCTATTTCCAGACAAGGTAGATAAGTAAAAAAGGCACAGATAGCTAGCTCTAAGAGATAAAAATAGCCATGCTTTTATTCACTTTTACCTTATTGAAGTTACCTTGCTCATCAGTCCTTAATAATAACCACATTTAATTCATTAATTGCAGCTAATTTTGATGACCACTTTTGGAGGAAAGAGTATAAACTAGTTTGCACCATAACTTCTTCTTTTTTTTCTTTTTTTTCTTTTTTTTTTTTAAAAAGGCGACGATATTCAAATTTTATTGATAATCTTTATTTTTAACAGAAGAAAACCGTATTTACAATCAGGAGTTACAAATAAACATAGACTAAAACTCAGATATCAAAAATTAAAAGACCCAGAACTACAAACTAAAAAATTCAAAATATTACAAACCAAATAGAAGGTAAAATTACAAACCATAACTTTCTCCTGTGGAATTTCTTTTCGTCAAATGCATCTCTTGCTTAAATTAACCTTCAAACCATGTTTCATATGAAGTATAATAGAGATGCTCGGCGAAACGGGATGACCTTCAACCACCTGAACATGATAGTTCCAAATGAGGGTGCTGGCAACCATTTTCATTTGAATGAAGCTCATGTCCTTACCCAAACAAGTCCTGGGACCTGCATTAAATGCGATAAACTTGTAAGATGGTACATGGGCAATTCTTCCTCTCTCCGAAATCCATCTCTCCGGCTTGAACTCTAAGCAATCTTTGCCCCATATGCTTTCCATCCTTCCCACTGAGTACAGAGAGAACAACAATCTCGTATTTGGACCAATACAATGGCCGCTAGGAAGAACATCAGATTGCACTGCATGTTGTGTTCTAAAGGTACGGATGGGAAAAGTCTTAGGGATTCGCATATGGCTCCATGGAGATAAACTAGCCCACTCAGCTTATCTATACCCCACTCAATCTCGTTGTTAACGAGCAAAGTTTCTCTGATCTCTTGGAGAATCCTAGTTTCCACTGATGGGTGAGTTGCAACAAGCCATAGAAACCAGGTGAGGCCTGCACTAACGGTGTCTCTACCTGCCAGCAAGAGATTAAAAGCGGCGTCCCTGAGAAACTTGTTGGGTTTTGCAAAACCATCCATTTCTCCTCCTCCTTGCTCTATATAAGCTGTCAGTAAGTCGAACTCTGCTGTCTCCACCTTTTGGGTCTTGCCTCGGTTCAGTTCTTCACGCTTGGATGAGATGCATTTGTTGATAAATTGATCAAACACTTTCCAAGCATTGGCTAGCCTCTTCTCTTCTCCGATTCGAAGCCATCTCTGCAACTTCCAAATGCTTTCTGGCACAACGTGTCGATAAAAGATACTCTCCTCGATTTGGTCGAAGGCCTTTTCGTACGCGACACTCGGCAAATCAATTGAGAGGCAATTGGTATCGAAACCCAACACCATCAAGCAAATGTTATCAAAGGTGAAACGCTGAAAAACGTTTTGTAGATCCACCTCGTTTCCTAGACTTGAGACGCGATCCAGAACCGGAATAAGGCCCTTTTCCACCTTTTCCCGCACAACTTTCTGAAAGAACAACTCGAATTTGTTGTTTTTTATCAACGACTGAATCAGTTTCCTCTGGTTCTTCCACGAGTCAGAATCAGAATTGAAAATCCCATCTCCTAGAGGTTCAAAAATCTCCCGGAACACGGGCCCTTTTTCGTAGTTGGAAAAGTTCCTGCTCAATATGTGGTGGATATTTGCAGGATCACTGGTGACCACATAGTTCATGCTAGTGAGCCAAGGACCCTTAAACTCGAAAGTGCCCCCATGATGTTTCAGAATCCCAGTTATGTACTCGTGGGCGTGCTGTACATTTTGAAGTAGCCCGGAAGCATTCCGACCACCGGCCAGTTTATGATGGGTAAGTGTCGGTTCCTTCTCAAATAGGAAAGCATAATGAAGCTGAGAAATGCTACAATTATCTCTGCGTAACGAAGCACGGCCATTGTAGTTGTATGCAGAGAAGGTTTGCGTAAAAAAGAAAAATGAGGAAGCTTTGTGGGATGGCTTCTGCAGGTGAGCTTTCAATCGATTGAGCTTGATGGGTCGATGATGATGATGCGCAAAAATTATTCGGTGTGTAATGAATTGTTGGTACGTTTTTGCAGACTATTATTAGGGAGTTCTTACTCTCAGGCCCGCGTATCTACGCACCGAAAACGTGTCTGGTGTGGCTTCACTTTCGAACCCCATCCAACTTGACTCGTCACAATTTCTCAATAAATTTAATGGTCTAATTTTCTTATATTCTATAAAAAAAAATTATTTATTTATTATAAATATATCTAAGATTTTAATTATAGACAATATAAAATTATTCATCAATACTTTTTCTTACATACAAGTTAATATTTTTTTTTCTGATCTTTATCATTAAGTAAGTAGTGTGGGTCTTAATTCATCCTGACTCTAATAATATGAAGAAATTTATAAATCTAACTTATATTATAAAATCAATTTTATAAGATAAATTTGACCCATAAATTTTTTCATAATATCTTTCTACTTGTAACACAAGAACAAAGAAAGAGTATTCAAATTTCAAACACTATTAAGTAAGTGATAGAGATAGTCGTGATTTATTCAAACAGTATTAAGTGAGTGATAGAGATAGTCGTGATGTAAACAAACTACTGCGTGATAAAGTGATAAGAGTTGTAGTTGCAGTATGCTTGCTTGTATATAACGTCTCCATTATAGTTGTGGAGAATAATTTCTAATCATAGCCCCCTCCCTCCCTCTGCAAAGTCTTTACCCCCAAATGCCAACTGTAGCCTCTTCAGTGACGAGCGACGCAACAGATTTTCTTTTACCATTCTCTTCCTCTTTTGCAGCTCAAGGCAAGTCTACATTGGAAAGTACAGGCCATATAGTCTATAAAGATTAGTTAATGATATAATTAGAATCACATTAAAATTTTATAAAGAACAATAATTTCTATTTATAAACAATTGTGAAATCCCATATACCACTATCACTATCCTTATCCTTATCCTTATATATAGGTATCATATCTGCTCTATTATTTTGGCAGCAATCAGAGCATTCTGTCCAAAATCAACCTAATCAGAGCATGGGACAGCAAACGACCCATCTTCCTCCGTCCTCTCTTCTCTCTAACTCAGTTCGAGATGTTTGCACTGTGAATAAGAGACCGTACTCTCCCAGACTTTTAGGATATGTTTGGGATAAAGATGAGATTTCTTATCTTTATCTCTATCTCATTTCATCATTATAAATTTTTTAAATTTTTATATAAAATATAATAAATAATTTAATTTTTTTTAATTCTAATATTTTAAATTAATATTTTAAACTTTTATCTTAACACTATTTATAAAATTTTTAAAAATTCTCATCTTATCTCACCTATCAAACATAACCTTAATCGTTCAGAATTTTATTTGCATTTATTTAACAAAAATGTAACAAATTTTTTGTAAACTATAGTAATTTCATATAGAGTGGCCTGCAGCCACCGAAAAATGTTCATAGAAATCTCTCGAAAATTTTTTTTTTCTTTTTTTTACAAGTAATTTTTTAATCGTCATAAACATTTAAAAAAAATTAAAAAAATTACAATATCATTAAAAAATATTTACTTAATCATTAAGTAAAAAAAAAAATTCCGAAATCCAAATTTGGTGAGTTTAGCATTTTTGTTTACTATATAATACATCTATTTTGTTGTATGTTAATTTATGTCCATATCTAAAATTTATTTATAAATTAAGTATATTTTTATAATATATATACATTTTTTTAATAGAAATATCTTCAGTCAACTTATGGTATAAAATTTAGGAAAATACTAGATTGTTTCTTTATTTTGCCTACTCAGTTTGTATATTTAATTTTTTTATTTAATAATTAAAAAAATAATTTTTAATATCTTAAAATATCTTTTTATTTTTTAAAAATATTTATATATGTTAAAAAAATATGAAATAAATCAATCAATCAATCAATTTATACTGGACAACACGCCAGCAATCATTACTAGCGACAGCCTGACCCTAAAATTTAAGAGGAGTTTTGCTACGCAACCTCTTCACACTCCACACTCCACACTTTTTAATATTTTTTAATATTTTTTAAAATATTTTTTTGAATTTATTCTTTTAAAACTATTTATAATTTTTTATTCACTATTCATATAAAAATATATTTGATAAAAAAAATTTAAAAAAAAATTAAAAAAAAGATGGAGTGTGGAGTGTGGTGTGAATAGTAAGAAGTTGAGTAGATTTTTTCATTTAAGAGAGATGGTAGTTGTCCCAAGATAGGTCTCGATATAATTTTTTTATTTAGTAATTAATAAATATATAAAAATATATAAAATATATATTTAAAGATATAAAAAGAAATATATGAATCAAATAATCTTATCAAAATTCATTTTCGGGCTGCATGACTCAAAATTTAAATGCTTACTTTACATCCTTCAATCCATATCAATTCATATTAATTTATCTTATCTCATTATTATAATTTTTTTAAATTCTTATATAAAATAATAATAAATAATTTTTTTTAATTTTAAAATAATAATAATATTAAAAAATAATATTCTAATAACATTTTATTTAACTCATCTAAAATCATCTTAATTCATCTTAATTTATCTCTAAATCTAACTCTACATTCTCCAATGGAGATGACACAACAAACTCACATAAGACTCTCGTATGTGCATTTTAAATATACTATTAATGCAATTGTATTTATTTTTAAATATTTTTTAAACATAAAAAATTTAAAAATTTATTAATAATCACTTCTTTATCCGTTAAAAAAATTAATAAAATAAAATAAGATAAATGGCCAGGCACATTTGGGGTTTGGGACTCATCCAATCATTTTTCTTCCTGAAAAAATGATAAAGAAACGTTCTTGTCTTCCTCTTTTCCTCCCGTTGCTACCATTTCTTGACCGACAAGCTTCATTTATTTTCTCATAATCTCAGAGTATTAGTAGTGAATTTCACAAAATTTAATCAAAATTTAATTGGAGAATTTTTTTTATAAATTTAATTAGTCATTTTTTAATAATACAAAATAACAAATTTTATAAATTTATTATTATTTTATTAAAATATTAATTTTAAAATTATTATTTATTTTAATTATTATTATAATTTAAATATTTATTTATTATTAAAAAAGTACACATTAATTTTCTAACGTTAAAAATATTTTTAACAGATATAATTTTCTAATAATTTTTTTTTTTACAAAGATCATATTCTTTCAACTGATATATTTTTTCAATGGTCTTATATTTATAACGGATATATTTTTTCTACAATATTTTTGCATGAGAGGAACAATAGGCAGCGGGAGAGAATTTTTTATAATGAAAATAATATTTAGCTAGATTTGGCCAGTAAATAAATCTTAGATTAAAATTATCGTTCATTTATTAATTCTATTATAATAAATTTTTGTACCACCGAACTAAATTTAGATCAAAATTTGTTAAATAATTGAGTCGCTGTCAGCTCCCCAACAATAATTTTCTCGAAGTCATGAACTTCGCTTTCAGGATTTAAAATAATAATAAATATTTCCAACCTTTCAACACTCTATATTTTATTTTTAAAAAAAAAAATTTTTAATTTTTTTTAAATAATTTTTATATGAATAGTGAATAAAAAATTTAAAATAGTTTAAAAAAAATAAATTCAAAATTTTTTTTTTTAAAAATATTAAAAAATATGAAATATGGAATGTAAATGAATAGTAAGAGGTTAGGTAACAAAATCCATAAAAAAAAACCAATAGAGTTTTTGCCCCTTCGTGACATTTCCTCACCGACCAATCGATCTCAAGGCTCAATCTTGTTAAAATTCTGGATGGTAATTCCCAGCACTTTCGAAATCCAAACTTGACGACGCAGGCACACTGTAGCACAAACTCTATATTTTTCGACGTTTTCTCGTCAACCAAATCAAATCTAAAAAACAAATAGCTCAAAATAATTTGATCGAGATCGTCTCGTTGGTTAAACTGCTTTTAATTCACTGCAAAACTTTCAAAATGAATTTAACATTGACCGCCCAGTACGCTTGGCTTTTGTTTTCTTGTTCGAGCTGGGCAAACTCTCTCCTCCTAACGTAACCTTCTCAAATTTTTAGAAGAAGACGAGGCATTGACTGGGTTTGCTTCTTTTGAGGGACGATTCATCTTTTTCATCTTCTCTAATCTGAAAACTCTAACCAATCCTTATTCCTTACCTTTCGGATCCGTGGACCTTCCATAGTTTCTTCGCTTCCTACTCTTTTCACCAAAGCTCTTTTCATAGAATGGGTAATGATTCGGTGAAGATTGGTTTTTTTTAAGAAAACAATGAGACGCTGAATGCAAGAATGTTAGCTTTACAACGTTAGGTGTAAAAGTAATATTTACAACGTCTGAATGCAAGATGCTCTCATTTTGTTCCCGTTGGAGGGTGATGGAACAGCACAGGAAGTTGAATCTGCCGACACCTACAAAAAGTTTAAAATTTAATTTTCTTACAAATCAATAATTTCGACGTACCACGATGGTTTGTCCTTTGCACCGGCTATATGCATGTAATAGATATCATTGATCAAGTCTAGTCATAAAATGCTCATCACACAATCATCTAGAATACTACTCACTAAAGGAATGAAGAATGGATATATATATATATATATATAGAAATGTTAAATCTACAAACTGACGTGACTTTACGTGATCAGTTAAATCTACTTTACAATGCTAATGCTACTAGAAACAGAACATTTGAGTCACCATTGTCACCGTCATCAGGTTCCTTCAGTCCACTTTTGGACGCTTTGGTTGTGCTGTGTTGGCTCTCTATGGTCAGGTCAGTGGTGCTTTTATAATGATGTCTGTGTTCCCCAAGCCTCCTTGCCCTCGATGTAGTGGTTGCTCCTGCTCCAGTGAAGACGACGATGCTTCCATAGTTGTAGCTAAAACTGGTCTTAATTTTAGAACCCTCCCCCTCTTTTATCTGGCTATTACTATATCTCATTACAATTCTCATAATCCAAGGTTACTATTCAGTTGTGCTGCATGTGCCTTTGTCTTGGGTGTAGGACGCCTTCTACCATCTGAACACTTTGCGTTTTGGTGCTTATTTTGATTCTGATTGGACGTGGGCAAGGATCTATGTCTCCCTTTGATTTAGGAGGCCTATCTCAGCATTGATGCTTTAGCAGCTGTTGCTCAAGATGGTGCTGATCATCTGACAGCAGTAATTCTCCAATGGCCACGAAAAAATCTGACTTTAATCTTGAAGGCTTCCCTCGGCCTCCATTGTATACCATTTATGGCAAGTTCCAGAAGGTAAGCACCTTGGCCTTGACACTTCCAGTGTTGCCGCTCCTTTTGACCTGATGGCTCCAGTCATCATGATGATTTGACAAGTGGAGGGCTTCCTGCATCTTGAAATCCTTGTTGCTCCTCCAGCTCAAGCTCCTGTGAGTCCAAGGGCACATCAAGAGAACTTGTCACTGGCAACAATTACAAAGGGACTGCAAAGTCTTGGGAGGTCTGCAGGAAACTTCAGTTTTTATCCACGAGAGCTGTCTTTTGAGTCATTGTTGAGAGAATGAGAACAGTTCTCAGTGGATGCCTTTTGCCCAAAATTTGCTGTTTACATTGCCTTTAAACCAAGTGATCCTTTCTCTGAATTCTCAAGCTCTTGCGGTCCCATCTTCAAGCTGTCTTGAATTTGTTGGCACAGCTAAGGAAGTTCCAGTTGATTTTCACTGGCATTCTGACGCCTCATGCTGATCACAAAACTTTACTTGCTTCTCTTGATTCTGAGATAACTCCTGCAATGCTTCTACTTCTTGTTCTGATGGCCTTTTTAGACTAGAAAACTCAACTTGCTGCTTCTACTCAGACTTCTTTATGTTTTCCCTCTTTTGTTCATCCATCACAGAATGAGTGTCATGCTTTGGCACCTCCCTCACACTTGATGAATTAATAATATCCATCAGCTGTTCCTCAATCTTCTTTGTCCTCTTCAACAATTCTATACATTTAGCCTACCATTTGAAGAGATTAAAAAAAATCTTCAATGAGTTATTTTGAAAAGGATCATTCAACATCCAAATACATATCTTAACATTCACCTTTGATGTAAGTAGTGAAACATCATTTCCCAATCCGTGGCTTATATGAAAAAAAGTCTGGTTTGTCATAATAGCTTCATTGTTTTCTGACTCTTGGGATAATTGCAGGTCGCTATTTATTAGACAAGAAAAGGAGCAAGCGTGAGGTCAGTAATTAAAAGGAAAAGATAAAATAAACATAAAAATAACTAGTAAGAGGCAAACCTAAGGCCAATAATATTGTGCCTCATTTCAGTTTGCGGTTCATTTAGTTTCCTAGTCACTTGATTCTCTAGTCCTTCTAGCTCGATCAGCTTTTCAATTAGTAGACTTTGTTCTTCTTGATATGGAATCTGTTTGGAGCAATCTCTAATTTGGCGATCATGCGGCAGATTTCGATCTTCAATTACTTGATTTTTCTGTTCTTGAGTGACACCATCTGCTCCTTTTTCCTGAATTTGTTCTCCGGTCGATTTAGTTTTGTCTTCTGCTGCGTTCAGAATGCCCACAACCACTTCAATTTCATGTCTTCGAGTACGACCTTGTTGTGAACTCATTTCATCTTGCTGTTTATTTTGCTGCTCTTGAGAAGGGCATGACTCTGCAATCACTTCAACTTTCTGTCCTTCAATTTGTTCATTAATCAATTCAAATTTGAGCAGGTTTGCTTCATTGTGTATTCCTATGTCTTCCTCAAGCAATTGAACATCTTCTGCAACTTGGTTTTTATCTTCCATTTCATTGACCTGTGGCTCTTGTTCACTTCGCTCTGCTGCAGGCTTTTGTTCTACTAATGTATCAGTTCGGTCTTCAGTTCCATTCAACTGCCTATGCTTTCCTTCGAGATAAAAATTACCATTTTCAACAGGAAGCATATAATAGTTTTCAGAAGTTTTTACAATCTCCCCCGTCTCAGTAAGCTTTTTCAAATGATGCCTCAAAAAACTTTCATGAGCCCATGGCAGATCCTCAACATCTTTTTTAATAAACATTGATATTGCTTCCTCAGTCGATCCCTCCTCATTCAATCCTTCAATTGCCCTTCGTATCATCTACACAAATTGACATGTAAAGGTAGGACATCTAAAATCATCAGAGAAATAATGGAGAACACTGTCAAAGAAAAAGAGAGTATTACCAGAGCATAGGTGGGGTGATCAGGGGTGTGCAAATCAGAGAGCTTCTTACAAACATATTGTTCGATGTGGTTTCTGAGAGCAGGTCTGAGGGCATTGTAGGTAAATAAGGTTGCATACTTGTTCATGGCAGCATCAATGATCTTGTTTATCTTTAGTCCCTGTGCATGGTGTTCAAGAGCGTTGTTAACAGGGGTTGGGGCAACATGTGTAAACACGGAACATAGAATAGACTGGTTCAGCAATTACTGATTCAGCCATCTAGATAAATAGCCCCATGACATTGTCTAATGTCAATGTCATCAATGTAAAGCTAGAGGCTTGGACACATGATATGCACATGAACTCGATGATAAATTAGTGATGGACACGAATTTAGATGCATAAATCTTACAAGATTGTAAAATTTATCCAACAAAACTCACAACCTTGTGATAAAAATTCCTTTAAAACGAAGCAAAACCAATAGCAATGACAAGAAAAAGTATCCAGATTAATCACAGATGGCTTACCATAAAACCCTAGAATTTTTTTTTTTTTTTTTATAACTATGAGTGTCCCAGCCAGCTTGCATGCACCTCGACTAATCCCATGGGGCTCTGAAGTTAACGACTAGGTAAATCTCCAGTGGCCCTAAGGGGACTCGAACTGGTGACTATTGGAGGGCAAACCCAAGGCTGGACCAGCTGAACTACCCCTCAGGGTTCCCTAGAATACAAATTACAAATATGACTAATAAACATAACTTTCAGCTTACAATGCTCTGCTTTCTCCAATGAAATGGGTTTACTATAAGAGTTTGGAATCTTGTTGACTATTTAACATGGGTAGCGTAGGTAAGGTAAAAGTAAGGGGTTGCAAAGGTGTCCAATCTCCAATTTTGTTCAATGGAATACAGTTATTCCTTTCAAGGCCTTAAACACACAAAGAAAAAAGAATCATATGCATAACCAGGTATAATCCTCCAGACCATTAACTATCAAAATACATAAAAGCAAAAAGAAACATAAGGGAACTTGTATCATATCTGAAATATTTTCCCCCTTTTATTTCTTTCCAGACACCCCATTGCACGTTTTCCATGAACACAATTAGAGAAACCCATATTATAGTGTCAAACATATAAACCAACAAGGGTTCCTTGCATATTTTTACAAAATGTCCATTTTTTCATGTCGGGGAACCTCTCCAAGGCAAGGCTCTTCAGACCCACCCCGATCCCGTGCACCGCACTCTCAAAGGTTTCCTTAAATGGAACTGATTAAATCACTGGCTTTTCACCAAGGGTGTGGTCCCAAATGATTGTTTGCTCCCATAAGGTGTTGAACCTTGGACCTTGAGGAAGTGATACCCCAATACTAAGGCCTTCACTCGGGCCAACCCCTTGGGGTTATTTTTACAAAATGTCCTTGTAGCCTAAGTTGCTATGTAAAGGAAATAAAAAGTTAATATCTACTCAAAATAACTAAGCTACTTAATAAAAGGAAAAAAAAAGGTATTTAGGAGTGCAAGAAAGAGGTAAAAAAAATTTTGAGTACTTAGTTTAATGGACATATGTTAGTGGATGGCAACTTATCTACTATTTCTTTTAATGTCGAGAACCTCTCTTCTACTAAAATTATTGTGAACTTGATTATACTTTATTGTTCTTTTACTCATTAAAAAACACTTCATTGTTCTTTCCAATTCTACTCTCAAATTTATAATAGGACATCTTTATTGCATAATAATTACTAAACCTAGAAGGACCTAATTTGATGGTCAAAAAATCCCAGAAACAGCCATGCCAATTTAGAATCTGCGCAAGTGTCTGCCTCTGTGTGTGCGTGCATATACAATACGCTTTTCGAACACCCAGAAAATATAATCAAAACAGATAATTATACCGAAGAGGATAGTAAGAAACATACATAATGAGGGTCGTCATCTGTTTTCACCCCGGTTTTTTCTTGCTTCTTTTTTGCTTTCTGCATTGGTAGTTAAAGAAAAAGTAATTCAATTTGACAAACCCCAAAACAACAACAAAAATCAGGAAAAAAAAAAAAAAAAAAGCCAAACATTACACTTTTTTTTCTTACTTGATTAGCACAAAAATTAACAATTGGACCACGATTAGAGAAAGAGCTTACAGTTACAGGCATTATTGCTGAGTGGATTCTTCTGATTCTTGACGAGCACAGGCGCCACAGCCGCTCAAAAAGGGATGCAAAGTTTTAAACGGTGAGAAATGGAGGCAGGAACGCTATTTAAGCGTAGGTTTTGGGCATGTTGTCCCGATGCTTCGTCGCTTTCCGGGTAAAGCCTGGATTTTTACTCGGCGGGATTGAAATTTTTGTATATTAATTTTTAAAAATTCTACTCAACCTCCTACTATTCCCACCATCGCCACACACCATATTTTTTTATTTTTATTTTTTATCAAATATTTAATATATAAATAATGAATAGAAAAATTAAATTAATTTAAAAAGAATAAACTCAAAAAAAAATTTAAAAAAATATTAAAAAATTTAAAAATTTAAAAAAATGTGGTGTGTGGAGGTTAGGGAGGTTGTGTAGTATTTCTCATTAATTTTTACTTTTTAATTTTTACTCGACGGGATTGATATTTTAATTTTTGTATATTAAAATTTATTTTTAATAAGTTAAATAATTGCATTATTGATTATAAAATAAATTACAAAAATACTTATTTGAGTTAAGAGTTATATCATTATATTTTTTCTCTAATTTTTTTCCCAAGTCTGTGAGTGAGGTTCCACAATTGCATGAGATTATAGATAAGGGTCGTGGATCTTGTTGTATTTTGTAATGTTTTGTCTAAAAATAATTATTTAGAGATATAAACAAATTGAATTCAAATGAATTTAATATTAGGAACACCTAAATATTTTTAAAATTTAAAATTAGTTAAATATATTTTTAAAATTTAAAATTAGTTAAATATATTTTTAAAATTTACTTAATATCACATAAATTTACAGTTATTTATTTCATTTAAATTCAATCCTCATATTAGATTATTCATTTGTATTTAATGTTTGTTGAAGTTACTGTAGTATTTCATATTTAGTGAATGACTGTAGTTAAAATCTAAATTATTTTAACAATGTCAAATCTAATGTAAAATCTTTTTAACACATATTATTCAAATTTTAATCAGCCTTAAACTTTGACCACGCAAATGAGAATGGTCGTAATGCTTCAACAGTGTATTTTGAGAAGTCACGTGGAAAAACTCGATGTTGAATAACAATGACCAGTCGTTTCATTGATCTCAACACTTTTTATTTATTACATAATTCAAGCTATATATTCATTATATATACGTTCCATGACATTATAAATGCTACAACTTAATGGATATGCATGCACGCATGCAAAGATACATACGTAAATCATTTCTACAGCCCTCGTCTCTCCATCATCAAAGAATACTACTAGCCCTTGATCTTTTGGTGACCTTAACCTTCAAACCATGTTTCATATGAAGCACAACGGATCGGCTCGGCAAAACGGGATGATCATCAACCACTTGAACATGATAATTCCAAATAATGGTGCTTGCAACTATTTTCATTTGAATAAAGCTCATATCTTTACCTAAACAACTCCTGGGTCCTGCATTAAATGTTAGGAATTTGTAAGATGGTACATGCACAATTCTTCCTTGCTCCGAAATCCATCTCTCTGGCTTGAACTCTGAGCAATCTTTTCCCCATACGCTTTCCACCCTTCCCAATGAGTATACAGATAACATAAGTCTCGTCCTTGCACTAATATGGTGACCACTAGGAAGAGTATCAGATTGGACTGCATGTTTGTGTTGGAAAGGTAGAGGTGGGAAAAGCCGTAAGGACTCGCATATGGCTCCGTGGAGATAAACTAGCCGATCCAGATCGTTCATTTCCCAATGAATATTCTCATTGTTAATGACCAAATTCTCTCTGATCTCTTCGAGAATCTTAGCTTCCACTGAAGGGTGTGTTGAAACAAGCCATAGAAACCAGGTGAGGCCTGCACTTACGGTATCCCTACCTGCTGCCAAGAAAGTAAGCATCGTGTCCCTTAGAAACAGGTTAGACTTTGGAAAACCATCGCTTTGATCTGTTTCTACTCCTTCGTGTTCTATGTAAGCGGTCAGTAAATCGAATTTTCCTTCCTCCAGTTTCTGGGTTGGGCTTGATCTGCTTAATTCTTCTTGCTTGGATGAGATGCATTTGTACACAAATTGATCAAACACTTTAATAGCATTGCTCAGCTTCTTCTCTTCTCCGATTTGAAGCCATCTCTGCAACTTCCAAAAACTTGCTGGCACGATGTGTCGGTAGAAGATACTTTTATCTATTTGATCAAACGCTTTTACGTGTGTAACTTCGGGAAATTCAATGGAGAGGCAATTTGGATCAAAGCCTAAAGTCATTAGGCAAACAGTATCGAAGGTGTACCGCTGAAAAACGTCTTGTAAATCCACCTTAATTCCCATACTTGAGACGTGATCAAGAACAGGAATGAGGCCCTTCTCAAGCTTTCCTCGAGCAACTTTTTCAAGGAACAACTCGAACTTGCCATTTTTCATCATTGACTGCATAAGCTTCCTCTGATATCTCCACAAGTCCGAGTCGGAATTGAAAATCCCATCTCCCAGAGGTTCAAAAATCTCCTGGAATTCGGGTCCTTTTGGGTAGTTGGAAAAGTTTCTGCTCAAAATATAATGGATGTTCATGGGGTCAAAGGTGGTCACGAAGTTCATGTTGGTGAACCAAGGGCCCTTAAACTCGCCGGTACCCCCAGTATTTTGTAGAAGTTGTGTTGTGTATTCGTGGACGTTCGGTGCATTTTGAAGAAGCCCCGGAAGCATTCCGACGACAGGCCAGTTTATGACGGATGAGTGTCTGTTCCGGTACCAATGGAAAAATAGGAAGAGGCAGAGAAATGCTACAAACATCTCTATGTACCAAAGTATATTGGCCATTGGAGCTGTCTGCACGAAGTTTTTTTTTTTTTTTTTAATTGTGGTTTTTTTGTATCTCTGTGTGCCAATCTCCCGAAGGTGGATTGGCTTTTGTAGGAGGGCTATTCACGGCTTGGTCCTGGCTTGTGAAAATGATGATCAGCTCTCTTTTGAAGTCCTGCCGCAAGATCTTGTCTTTCCTGTCCACTCCACCAGTCTCCTTTTCCTTTTCTCAATTGTTCTCTCCGTTTCTCTCACTTTCCAGATTAACTTTTCTAGCTCCTAATCTCGAGAATTGTTTATCAATCTCTACTTATGAGATCCTAGATGCATTTCTTACTTTCTATCTCGCTTGAATTGATTGTCATACTATACTTCTTAATTCTCTAGTCTAGAATTATTTCTTTTAACATTTTTTACTTCCATATTTATTATCGAGCAATGTTAGATATAAGTCTCGAGAGACTTATTTGGAAAGTGAGATGATTTTATCTCATTCCATATCAAATTTTCTTATAATTTCTTTTCTAAACATTACTTAAATACAAACACTTTTTAATTTCAAATTTTAACTTTTTTATCTAATTATTACAATTTACACAAAAAATTTCAAATTTCAAAACAAAAATTATATTAAAAAATTATCTTCTAATAATATTTAATTTTATAATATTTTTATTCAACTTTTTATCTCTTCTTTTTTAAAACTCAATGAAAAATTTTAATTCAAACAATTTTACTACTATTTGCATAATTTTTATCTCTTCTCACTTTCTAAACATAAAGTGGCTAAACAAAGCCAGCCGAGTGGCTGGAAGCGAAAACTTGGCTAAACAGCGAGACGGTTGGAATCTATACAAAGGAGCCTGAATTGAAATGAACCATTGGGATGATCCTAACTGCTTTGTGCATGGACGTACGTGTGGGAAAATAGAATACTGGTGTCAGTATGTTTTATGTGATCCTGGTCTGTTAGTCAGTTGTTTTAGGATCTTTTCGTTGAATGTTTGTCCCGTATGAGTAAGTTAAGGTGTCGCTTTGAGTGTTCCTTTTTGTACAGTTCTCTTCGTGCGTGCATCTCGAACTATTTTCATCTGCGAGGTGTTTACAGTTGTTTTTGTCACGTTTCTTTTGATCCAACAATTTGGTATTCATTATCAAAGACGGTCAATTAAGGACCATAATATATTAATACTGTCGACCAAGAAAAAATTCATGGTGAGAAATTCAAGATAGTTTCTTTGAATCGGGATTTACATCTCTGTGCAAGCTTCTAAGCAACTTACAGAAACCGTGCCGGACTCAGCTACCTAACAATTAAGCACAACCAGAGATATCCATGTAATTACCAGTAATCTCTACACGAACAAGCTCCATCCTCAAAATGGTGAAACCGATGCATATCCCTCACAATGATGATCCGTTTCACAATCTTTGAAATGAACTTAATCGCATTATGGCAATCTCCACATATCCTAAGATTCTTTGTGACGCGAATTGCAGTCCCTGGGTTGGTGTTAATGAGGCCAAATGCAATAGCCAGCCTCTCGCTGTGGTAAGAAAGTGCCTCCTCTTTTCCTTCCTCTTCGATATCATGAAGGGTAAAATCTGTCAAGGGAACATAACCCAAGCGTTTCATCTTTGCTGCCAGCTCCTCAAGCTTAGATAAAATCCCATCCGACTGAGGATGAAACCGATCTCCTGCACTGAATCTATGAACTCTATCATTTAACTCAATCAAACTAAATCCCTGTATCTTATTGGCTCCGATTCTGGCCATCATATTCCGAACCGTCTCGACTTTGTTCCATCGACCTTTAGCAGCATAGATATTAGAGAGTAGAACGTGATAGCCAGACTGTAATGGGTCTAACTGAAAAAGAACATCTGCAACTCTCTCGGCCAAATCAAGATTTCCATGTATTCTGCATGCTCCAAGTAAAGATCCCCATATAGTTGCATCAGGTTTCACTGGCATATTCTCTATAAGGTTTTTTGCCTCATCAAGTTGTCCAGCACGGCCAAGAAGATCCACCATACATGAAAAATGATTGAGCTTCGGGGCAATCCGAAACACCTCTTTCATCAATTTGAAATATCTCCTACCTTCTTCTAGCAATCCTGAATGACCACAAGCTGAAAGAATACAGGTGAACGTCACATGGTTCGGGCTTACTCCTGCTTCTAACATTGCATCAAAAAGATCAATTGCCTTCCTTCCATCCCCATGAATTCCATAGCATGCAATCATCGAACTCCAGCAAACAACATCTTTCCCTGCTGCTTCATTAAACAACCCACGAGCCAAATCCAAACTCCCACACTTCGCATACATATCCATTACAGCTGTCACAACGAGGATGTCATTTTCAAACCCAGTTTGTATTGCATAATTATGAAACCATTCGCCTTTCCTTAAAGCTCCCAGACTACCACAAGCTAGAAGAACACTCAAAAGACTTACCCGGTTGGGTTTTACCCCAGAACCACGCATCAAATTAAAAAACTCGAGCGTCTCACTGTTATAACCGTTGTGGGCATACCCAGATATCATGGAAGTCCAACAAACCAAATCCCTCACCGCCATTTTATCAAATACCAACCGTGCAATTTCAACATCCCCACACTTTGCATACATGTCAACCAAAGCAGCATTAACAAAAAGATCATCGCTGCACCCACAGCAGAGTAAATGCTGGTGAACCAGCTTCCCCAGCTGCAAATTAGACAATCCTGCACAAGATTTAAGGGCGAAAGGGAATGCAAACTTATAGGGTATTAGACCCTCTTGCAACATCTTATTGTACAGTCCCAAGGACCGGCCAAACTGGCCCTCAGTGGCATAGCCCCGTATCATATTATTCCAAAAGTAACTTGACGGGTTGGGTGTAGACTCAAATACAATATTTGCAGCGTCAACGTTATCAAACGAAACATACAAGATGGCGATTTTGATCGATAAATGTTTGTCATGTTGGAGACCAAAAGCAAAGGTCTTTGCATGTGCTTTCTTGACACTGCTCAGGTTGGTGCATTTTTGCAAAGCGGACGAGATACCGAGGGCTATCTGGTTCGTGGTTTTGCTTTGGATGAGTTCCAGTGGTCTTGGAGAGGATGTGGATCTGGAGATGGAGGCGCAGAGGAAGCTGGAGTTTGAAAGACCATTACGAGGAACAACAGTTATGATGCTAAAGCGTTGTAAAGGGTTTAACAGGGCTCTCATAACTCATTCATTCATAAACGATATTTTCTTTCACAGAAAGCTACAGAGAAGAAAGTTAGGAAGTACCATATAACACGAGACGGACCAATTTAAATTAAGACCCGGACAACCATTACCAAACCCTTGAACCAAACCTAATTATATGTTTGTATCCTTCCTGCCAATTTGGTTTTTATGTCAATTTTATGTTTCGAACGTGTGAAAAGATATTGGAGAAGATAAAGGCCGTCGATAAGCCTTTTAATCATCACATGACATTTGAATGATTGGAATTGGAATACGATGAAAATAATAGATAATGAAAAAGCTAGTGAATATCAATTTGAGTAGTGCTGCATGTACTTATAATTTTATTTATAATTTTACGTATAATATCCATTTTATCAGTTTTTTTAAAAAACAAAAAAATCAAATTTTGAATTTCAAATTTTATATTCTTCGACGTATCAATAACTAATAAATCAGCACGTATTGTTGTGTTAGTAAAAATTATAAATACAAATAACATTTTTCAATTAGTTTTCATCTGCAAATTTTCAATTGTCAAGGCAGGAAGAGGACAAGAGGTCCTTCCAAGGTTCCCTCTTCAAACACAAAGAACCATCCCACGTATACCTAGGAGCATATCCATGCTCTTTAGCCATCCAGATCCAAGAATCAAATCATTTCGAAAGTAAGAAGCAGGAAGTTCAAACCCTAAGACATTTTAAATCATGGTATAAAAATGGCTAACCCGACAAATGGTCATATCTGATTACTAGCTTAAGTCCGTCGACATTCAATGGAATCAGCTTGGTGAGTGAAACTGAGATGCCCATAACCCTACATATCAGAAGTTTAAATCTTTCGCCACTTCATGTAACATAAACCGTGCACCAGGAACATAGCCATCCTCTCTCATTATCACCTCCAAATTTCTCATAAAACCATAAATCTGCTCAAAGTCGGGGTGGAATCTGTCATCAGCTACAAAACTACGGACCTCATTCCTTATCTCAACCACACTTTGGCCAAAGATCTTCTTCAGCCCCTTCTCCTTTATTTGAGTTCTAACTTCTGCCGCATCATGCCATCTCTCATCCACAGCATAAATATGTGATAGCAGTAAGTAATACCCCACATGACCAGGATCTAACTGCAAAAGATTCTTTGCAGCTATCTCTCCCATCTCAATATTGTGATGGATTCGACAAGCACCCAGAAGGGCTCCCCAAACATGGGGCCCAGCTGGAGTTGGCATGTGGTTAATAATGTCCATGGCTTTATCTAACTGTCCCATCCGGCCGAGAAGATCAACCATTATTCCATAATGTTCCGAGTTTGGCTTCAGTTGGTATTCAAGTGACATCCTATTAAATATCTCCATCCCTTCTTTAACCAAACCTGCATGGCTACAAGCAGATAAAATTGAGAGAAGTGTTACATGATTTGGCCTAACTGCCGCACTCTTAACCATTAGATCAAATGTTGCTAAAGCTTTTCTGCCTTGCCCATGAGTTCCATAACCTGCAATCATCGCACTCCAAACAACAACATCTTTGTTTATCATCCCTTCAAATACTTTTGTCGCACTATTTATGCTACCGCATTTTGAGTACAACTCTATGAGTGAAGCACCTACAAAAATGTTGTTCTTAAATCCACTTGCAATTACATATCCGTGAAGGCAAACAGCTTGCTGGAGAATCCCTGATTCTGAACAAGCTGCCAGAATTTTCACCATAGCAACAGCATCAGGTTGTGTTTCATTGGATAGCATATCACGGAAGAGTTCCATTGACTTGTATGCCATTCCATTGTGAGCATACCCACCTAACAAAGCAGCCCAGGAAACCACATCTTTCTTGGGAATTCGTTTGAATACATCCATTGCTTTGTCAGGCAAGAAGCACTTCATATACATATCAATTAGAGCTGTGGAAACCAAGACGTCCAACTCAAAACCTTTCCAAGCAGCAAGTTCATGGATCTTCTTACCATCTTCTAAATTACAGGCATCTGCACATGCTTGTAATGCACTGATCAGAGTAACTGAATTTGGTTCAATTCCCCTATCAATCATTTCCTTGAAAAGATGTAATGCCTCAATAGCAACACCATTATGAGCAAAACAAGCGACCATTGAGCTCCATGATATTATATCTTTTTCTGACATCCTCCTGAACAAATTAGCCGCAATTCTGATCGAACCTGTCTTTGCATATAAATTCAATAATGAGTTGACCAAAGACAATTCAGTATCAAAACCCCTCCTAATTACAAAACCATGTACACAGCTTCCAAGCTTAAAATTCAATAACTGAGAACAAGCAGAAACCACACAGAGAAGCATCACTGAATCAGGATTAACGCACTCCACCGTCACCAGTCTAGAGAAAAATGCAATCGCCTCTTCAGGAAAACCATTTTGTTCATAGCCAGAAACCATGGAAGTAAACATAACAACATCCGGTCTAGAAAAGTCCTCGAGTACTCTTAAAGCTTCAGTCAATTGTCCACATTTGGAGTAGAATTCAATCAATGCAGAACCCACGAAGATGTTTATGCCAACCCAAGCATTCTTCTTCAAAAACCCATGAATCAGTTTGCCATATTCAAGCGCCCGCAACCCCGCGCAGGCCTTTAGAGCAATGGGTATTGTGAAATTATCAGGTTTTTCCTCGGTGGAAACTCCATTAGATATCATGTGATGGAAGAGACGCAAAGTCTCCTCCCATCGCTTCTCTCTAGAATAACTCCCGAGTACAGCGTTCCAGAGATGGACGGTTCTGTGGGGCGTTTCGTCGAACAGCTTGCGTACGTGCTGAAGACAGGTATATCTCGAATAGAGGGAGGTGAGTTTGACGGCAAAGAAACTGTCATGGGCAAAGCCGGCTTTGAGAATCTGAGAGTGCAATTGTGCCACTGAATTGACATTGTTGCATACTTCGAACAGCTTGACAAGCAGTTCCCTCCTTTTCATAAACAAAACGAAATAAATTCCGATATGACAAACGTTCACGAACCGGTTTCAGTAGAGGCAATGTGCAAACTCCGGTTCTCCCATTGCTCTTACTCTATTTGTGCCGCGTCGTACACAATTTAGAGAGTAGTGATAGCACTGACAGGTATAAATTCTAAAAAATAATAAATAATAAATGTTTTTACAATTTTTTAAGGGTGACGCTGTACCCACAAAAGAACGATCCTCACCGAACAGCACAAAAATCTTTTTTTAAACACTTTAAAAGATTAAAAAAAAACACACAAACTCATTACAAAAGACCTCTTTAACTATTTAATAAAAAAAACTCAATCGGTGGATTTTGTGACTTGTCGGTGGATTTTATGGGTAGAAGTAGTGTTTTCCATTTTTTTTTAATATGGAATCTATTTTTTTACAAATTAATTGTACATAGTTTGTTTATTGGAATTTGTACAGATATTTTTTCAAGAGAAATATTAGTACGTGGTCTGAGTTTGTTTTTTTATTTTGATCGCTCATATATTTATTTTTTATTTTTTTTATTTAATAATTGAAAAAATAAATTTTAGAGTATTGGTATATTTTTTAATTTTTTAAAAATATTTAAATATATTAAAAAATAAATAAATAAAAAAACAAAATTTTACTAGACGATACACCCAAGGATGATTACTAAACGGCAACCTAGCGCTATCTTTTTCCAAACTATTCCATCTTTTGCCCAGTGATAAGATGTTAATAAGAAAATCTCTATTTTAACCTTACCTGCAATTTTAGTTTAGTTTTAGAGAAATATTATTAATGTGATATATTTTGAATAATTTTAGGTGTCAATTACTTAATTACATGCATTTAAATTATGACAGATAAAAACTATAATTAATGAAAAATGCTAATTGAATCGATAAAAGTTACCGATAAAAGTGAGTGATTGAATTTTTTATTTAAAAATTAAGAAAGTGACTATTAATGAATTAATATTTTTTAAAAATATTTTAAGATATATAAAAATGATTAAAAAAATGAAAAATAAAATACATTTATACTTATCGATCAAACTTTATCGATTAATCATTGGTTTCTATAGCATTATCTATAATTAATTATTAACAAATTTAAACCAAAAAACATCATTTTTTTTTTATTTGAAGTAAGTTTTGTGCATCTTTCCTACCTGATAGAAAAAAAAATTCCGATCATAAAAAGATTTTACTTGGGATTGCAAATTCCGAGTTTGTCCATAAATAAAAATCGAAAAATTATTTAGTTTTTAACCTTTGTTATTGGGAACTTAATACAGTGGCTAATGTGTCTAGCTTTGAGCGTGTGGTTTGGTGTCAATTCCGAACGTTTCATAGGGAGTGGAAATATATACACATCCCCCATTTAATAATACCAAATCTGAAATTAGGTAAAGCTATAAATCATGATGGACCCTACGGCTAGGATTCTTGGTTTTTCTTTGCATACATTTTCTAGATGAGCCATGAGTGGACCATCCATGCATTGCAGATTCTTTTTCAACCAATAAAACAACCTAGTTTCCGATGGATGATGGAGCTTTAAAAACAGCACACACACAACTGTGGAGCATCAATTTTTATCCTAACTTTGTTTTCTCAAAAAAGTTAAATCCATCAAAATAATACTGACGATTATGTTCCAACAAGGAAGTTTTTGTTTGTTTTTTTTTTTTTTAAATGATAACTATTTTTATGATTTTGATCTTCCCTTAAAACCCATTTAAAGATCACTATTTTTTTTTTAAAAATTTGCTTTATTTTGGTTTGAGTTCAAAGAGGATGGATATCGTAAGAATAAGGATATTTATTTAAGGCCTCGTTTAAATAGTAAAAGTATTTCATCTTATCTCATTTTATTATTGTAAGTTTTTTAAATTTTTATACAAAATATAATAAATAATTTAAAATTAATTTTTAAATCATAAAATAATAATAATATTAAAAATTATTTCATCTCATTTTATTATTTAAGTCGCACCTAAGAAAAATGTTTTAATTATAAAGATATTTCACGTAAATAAATTTACATATTTATATAACTTGATATAAAATCTTATCCTATCAATTTTAAGATAATATTTCTTTCCTTTCTAGTTTCTATACGAAGATAGAATTGATTGTGCAAAGTGCAAACAATGGCCACCAACTTTTGTCTTTTTTTTATTATTATAGGTAGTGGGTAACAGGCAAAAAGCCTATTCCTCAGGATCTCAGGTGGTTCAGTATTCTTTTTTGGGGTCATTTTCCAATTCCAAGGTTACAAAGACCGAAAGCGGAAGGAGCGCTGACGGATCACGTTACATTCTTCTTTTTTCCCTCATGCCGACGATGCTCCGCGTCAGATCAAAGCCGACTTGAAATTAATAAGCCCAAATTCAAAGCTGCCTGCCTACCCAAAGTTCTTCTAGTTCATGCCAAAAATTCAAAGTAGATTTTCTTTGTAAAGTGCCCGATTCAGTGCTAAGGCAAGAAGATAGACTCCTACTGGCCATGGAAAGTCTTCTTTATTTCTATAATTCAATATCACTATTTCTGAGTCCTTAGTTTTTAGCCCAACTTTGTTTGCTTGTTTCATGTGTCTTGGTCCTGTTTGGAGTGTAGTTTTCTCTTGTGGTCCTATAAATATCAATCCCATTGGCCAAAAGCCTCTTTAGTCTTTGGCCTCTCGTTTATGTGTCTTTCATTTTCATTTCACAGCTAGTTTCAGGTCAGAGTTTGTTTGAGTTGTCAATTATGGAAGAGTGAGATTTCACATTCGATAGTTATTTGAGTTATTCTACTTATTAATAAGTCGGTGTGTAAAACCACATCATTTACATCACTTATATGATAAAGTTTAATTTATAAGATTAAAATTTTAAAGTTTCTCTTTCAGATCAAATAACATCATGTAGCTGTCTTGCTAAGTATGTTCGGTCTTTGATTTTTCCATGTTTTCCAAGAATTCTCTAATAACATTTTTCTAAATTTGCTTATAAACACACACATATATACTATCCACACGTCTGACATAATTTGATCTATAAGATTTAAATTTTAAAATTTAATTTTCAAATCAAATTATGTTACATAAATAGTATGTGTAGTGTAATATCTCTCATATATATGTGAGTAATAGCCTGTGGCACTTGTAGAAAGGTAGCTTGTCTGATGTTGTCCAATTTCATGTTTGAAGGAGATTTTAATTTTCTTAATAATCTAGTTTACACTGCAAATTACCCACAATTCTCGTACCAATATTAAGTTGATTTGAAAGAGGGATACATCGTTCATGATGGCATTACTTTATGCGGATGGTAGTTTATGGATAATCTAAAAAATGAAACCGCCGTTAGATTTTCTTAAGGGATGAGATACGGGTTAGATCATGCTCACAAGATATTATTGAATATTTACCGAAAGGTTTAAATAATTGATTTGATAATAATGTTGTATTATATTTAAATACGTAGAGTTTCTAATAAGTTGTAGAAATCCAGTGTCCTTGAAGACTACTTAGACAACTAATTAGAATTCTTTAAACTTTTTGGACTAATTTTAAGATTTAGAGTGAAAGATAAATATATATATATATATATATATATATATATATATATATGAAGTTGATCTTGTTGCATTTATTATTTTTTTTTTAAGAAAAATTGTCATAATTCATTCATCAGATAAACTTACATCAATGACCGAATACATAATGGGATGTTTTCATATCAAACATAACATCATAAACCAAAATAATGTATTTAGAACTCCACCAGTACATTATTTCTTTTTATAACTGGTCTGGTCTTAACTATTGCTAATACTCTTTACAGACAAACGTCCAAAAGACAACATTCTACCTAAATAAAGACTCGACCTCACATTTCATAGAAAAAGAAGACTCGACCTCTACAGACAAACGTCTGAGCGACAAACTCTTTTTTTTTTAATTAACAATAAAGAAACCAAAAAGGAAAGCAGTAAGATAGATAAGAAAAAGAATGGATTACAGTTTAGACCAACTCCGATAGATTTCAGAATCTGTGATGGCCCACGAAGGTAATGCATTTGTCTCTTTTCAACCACAAAAAGTCATATATGAAACATCTAATAGTGGCAAATTCGGTGATCTGGTGCATGTGTTGAGAAAAGCTGTCGGCATAGGTGGCTTGTGGGACCACGTGTAGTGATTTTTACCAAACACCACTTTCTTCCGAACAATTTTTGATTTGTAAATTATTTGTACCGCGCGTCTCTTAAGAATTGTTGGACAGCTATAGATGCATCTTTTTCGATCTTGAAAAAATTAAAATAAAACTAAGTAAAAGAAATATTAATAGACAATATGCATGAATGGAGGAATGAGGGAAGGAGGCTCCGTCGAAAATCAAATATGAAATCCTTGATTGTTTTATAACATTTATTATTGCTCTTGAGAATATGTAGATTCATATTAAATGCATAATAAATACAACAATACTCATATACGTATGTAATTTGCTTTTCTTGAAATTAAAGCTTTAAACTTTAGATAAAATTTTAGATCACCTTCATCTGCTGATCATTTTTTTAAGAGTTTTGTTATTCATCACCCTCACACACTATACTTAATTTTATTTTAGTTTTTGTTATATTCTTCATAAACTAATTGATTTCATCTACTCATCATCTATATATATTTAATTAGAAAAAAAATAAAAAATTTATGTGTGGTGTGTGGGGTGAGAATGATGAATATAATTTTTATTTTCTTTAAGATTTTGTTTTATTCATATCGTGGATTCTTTATAGTTAAAATTACAAGTGCCACAAGAAGCCAAAAAAAAATTAAAATTGAACGGTCAAGATCTGCTGTATAAATTACAAGTGCGACAAAGCTAGGAAAGAAACAATAGCAAAATGTTGGAGAAATCAAGTTCATGAAATCTATATTCTTAATGGACATTCCCAACACTGTTCTGTTTCACGGTCTAGAATATTAAAACGCCATCGACATTTTATTTTAGGTGTTCAAAAAATGAGAACCGTTGGTCCGAGTGTTCCTTTAAAAAAAAATTGCATTTTATTTGTAGCATTGTGCTGAGTACGCCCCAACTTGGGAGGTTCTGATCACCTGAAGTCACTTTCATAATAATCACCATCAAGTCCCGATCATTACTCGTTTCGTTTTCATCATAAGCAACGATTCAAAGAGAAATAAAATACAATTTATTTAAAAAAAAAAGAATTATGTGCATCAGTCACTTTTTATCACCCTGTACTTATAGTTTTTTTTATAGTATATAAGAGTATTTTTTTATAGAGTATATGAGTATTTTTTATAAAATATGAGATATAAGATAATGAATAATAATTAATAAGAATAATTTTTCTTAAAAAAATAAGATTCATTTTCATTGGTTCCAAGTTGGCTCTTTCTTTTATAAAAAAAATAGAAAAATTTGCATATTTCACAACTAAAATATCATTCATCTTAATCAAATTTGCCGTCAATTCAATTGGGACCCATCCGAACAAGGTGGACGCGAATACAGGGGGAACTTGCTTGGGTGAAAGAGACAACGACCAGAGCATCCAATGACAAAGTATCGAATAGAATAGTTGCGTTCTCTTTCCTCTGGATATCCTCTTCAAACATGTCTTTTCCCCTTCCTTAAATTACATACAAGCTATGTGTTATATTATGGACTTGTCACAAACTTGGAGTTGTTGAATGGTTATTCTTCTCCTTCAAACTCGAAGCCGATAACATTTCTTAATCTGCATACAAAATACTATATAGTATTAAGCGTAAGCTTGCTTGTTTCTTTCTCCTCCATACTTATCTTCTTATTTGTTCATTTCTGGTTCACTACGTTGTTTTATCTTTCTCTCTCTGTCTCCTTTTCTCCTTGATTTGTTCTCAAATTTGGTAGTTTCCTTTTATTTTATTTTTTCCTGACTCGAGCACTCGGAGGTAAAAGTTTGATAAAGTTGTTTGCTTTCTTTCGAACCTGTTTGATTTTTTGTTTGATATGTTGTGGATGAGAAAGTTTGTTGCTTGGTTTGTGTGCAGTTGGAGTGGAGGAAAGGAAAAGCTAACCCATTTGTGAGTAGCGTACGGGCGAGTGTTGCAGCCGAGGCCGATGTCACCGAATATAGTTGATGATGCCAATGGGTTGCCCCGGATTGGACTGACTGAGCCAACTGGGTCATCGGCAGAGGTTGGTTTAAGTGTCTATATTTTGGGTTGAAGTACTATGAAACTGACAAGATGAAGAATAGCATAATACGTGGGACGCAAAATGATGAGTGATCTAGTTTAGTTGGAACAGTGGTAGTATTCATGTTCTCTGTGTATTATGTACTTTTCAGATCGGTTAGTTTGTAAAACAAGCAATTTGTGATCAACGTTGATGGATGGTAATTATATTTTTGTGGTTTGGTTGGATGAATTGCAGTATATAGCAAAAGTGATGGCAAACAAAAAAAGTTAAAATCCCGTGGGCATTGAGGAAAACATGGTCATTTTCCGGCAAACTGGGTTGGATAAATTCGAAGTCGGCATCATTAAAGAAATGATTTAACAATCACTGTGACACGAGGAATAGCTTTGTTGAAAGAAATCCTTCTAAAAGTTTTTAGGAATTGTCCCTTTAGGATTAGATGGGGATGTATAATTCTTTTTTATTTCTTTTTCTAGCGGATGCATAATTTATTATATGAAGTCAGTACTCAACGTGGCGAACTCTAGAATTAGAAAGGTCTAACTGCATCCATAATGCAAGGTTTGGTGATGATACAATCTGTAGCACTTGAATGATCAAGAAGGCTAAGAGTCAATGTGTTTCTGACGCATATCAAGCACTTTATTTCACCGTAATTTTGTCAGTTGTCGGATCTTTTACAATTAGCCATGTTCAGGTGCTTTTGTATGGAGGGCAGGTCGTATCTTGGAAGAATGAACGAAGAGAAGAATTGCTTTTTATGGGAAGCAAGGTAAAGAAACTTTATCTTGCATGCTTAACTTGAGATATGCACTGTTTCGATTTAAGAACCATGGTTATGTTTGATTCTCAAATGGATAATGATTAGCAAAATGGTCAAGTGTAAATAAACCATGGCTAATGGATGAACCAAGATTGCAGTCCCACTAAATATTAAAAAATTGTACTGCTAGTGTACAAACTTATACGCAAAAGGCAACTCCGTCAACAATGAGGGAAAACAAATGCAGACTCCAATTGTGTGAGCACGCAGCACAATCTTAGTAGTAGGAAGAAATGGTACATAGAAGCTAAATTTTTTCATTGTTCTATATGATCGCCTGGTATGTAAACTAATATAAAAAAAATGCTTTCAACTCCATACAAATTTTCTTATTTTTTATTCAAGAAAATATTAGAATTGTCAAGAAAATCATGCACTTGTCATTGAATACAACTCCCCTTGCTTGTGTCATTTCCTTTCACTAGAGCAACAGTTCAAAGCAGTTATCTTTTTCCTCATATTCATATGCTGTCTTTTCCCATTCTGCAGGCTATATGGAAACCACCTAAAGCAATAAGGGGAGGTATACCTGTCTGCTTTCCACAGGTTCGTTAGTAGGACACTAGCAGAAACTTATGTAGCTTTTTCTTTTTCTTTAAAATTAGGCATTCTTAACTGCTATTGCCTGTTGTAGTTCGGAAATCTTGGTTCGCTTGAGCAGCATGGATTTGCAAGGAACAAAATGTGGTCTCTGGATAGTGACCCTTCACCTTTGCCTCCAGCTAAGAATCAGTCATCAGTGGATCTGATATTGAAATCCACAGAGGAGGACCTAAAGACCTGGCCACGCAGGTATGCTCTTTGAGTCTTAAATTATGTTAACACTTTTTGGTTGGTGAATTATAAGGCACTTGATCGGGTATGACTGATGTGGAAGCGGATAGCCACTTGTCTAAAACCTTTGAATCTTGTATGGTGGTTTTCTACAGCTTTGAGTTGCGGCTTCGCATTTCTCTCAGTGCAGGAAAGCTAATTTTGATACCTCGGGTGAGAAATACAGATAACAAGCCCCTCAGTTTTATGTTTGCTCTGCGCAACTACTTGTCTGTATCAGATATCAGGTGAGCCTAGTAAATGTGGAAGCTTCAAGTCTTGAATGCAATGTAGTTTTTATTTGTGGGAGTTGGGGGGAGCGTGCACAAGGGGTGTTATAATTTGTATGCAATAATCATATCCAGGTTTATAGGACCTTGGTAGGTCCCTTCTTAATGGTCGAGTTTGGAAATTACTTCATTGTTATCCTGTTCAGTGGCATTGCATGATGCTGTTTTATTTGCAGTGAAGTTCGTGTTGAGGGCTTGGAGACGCTGGACTACTTCGATAATCTGATGCGCAGAGAAAGGTTCACAGAGCAGGCAGATGCTATTACCTTTGATGGCGAGGTACACACCTTTCTTAGTCTTCGTTTCCATTATTTCTGGATTTGAATCTGTTGTCTATAGCTAAATTTCACCTATGTAAAGTTAGCACAGCTGTACGGTTGATCTCTAACGATAATTGGTCGTTCCCTTGTAGATCGATAGAGTTTATCTGACTAGCCCAGCAAAGATTGCTATCATAGACCATGAGAAGAAAAGAACCATTGTACTGCGGAAGGACGGCATGCCAGATTCAGGTTTAAATTTCACATTTTTGTTATATCTCATCATTATTCAATATGTAAAAATTCTTTCCTTATGGTGATCTTGAAAATGTTGTGGTGAGAAGGTGTATGGAATCCTTGGGACAAAAAGGCCAAGGCTCTCCCAGATTTGAGAGATGAGGATTACAAAACTATGTTGTGTGTGGATTCCGCAGCTATCGAAAATTCAATTGTCTTGAAACCCTTTGAAGAATGGACAGGCTATCAAGAACTATCTACTGTGTCATCAAGTTATTGCAGCGGGCAGTTAGACCCTCGGAAGGTTCTTCAAGGCATTCGTTGACCCCATCTAGTAGTAAATGGAGGTTTTTTTTTTTCATATGATCAGATGTCTTAGTTTCTGCTCAATAAAAGTGGACTTACTTGTCCATATAATCTTGATTGTGGTAATTAGGATTCTCAGACTGGGACTCTATAGTTGTGTAGCATATAGAAATATCATGCCAGGATCGAAATCAAAGTTGAGCAACAAGAACATTTTGTATGTTGCCACTTAGTAATGGGGAGAAATGCCTCTTGGCATGGATGTGTACAGAAGTGAGATTTATGATGTTGCAGCTAATGGTATCTACTTTCGTTGTTTATTTCTTTGGTAGGAACCATGCAAGTTATGGAAAGAGTTTTTTATTGTTTGGATCCAAAAGCTATTTACTAAATAATCAGCCACATTCCTTTATGATTAATGGGTAACTGTTTCAGCATGAGACTTAAAAAGAGAGAGGCCATGACAACATCACTGTCAGAGTTACCAACTTATACATTTCCTTTGTTTCTGGGGCTTCCCCCAATCTTAGATTTGAGGTCTCTCAGTTTATCATTGTCTGCATTCATCCCTGCAAGTTGAAGGATGATATGGCTTATGACCTCGGTAAATAGCTCTTACTATTGGCAGTTGCTATTCAAAATTAATCTTCTGAAGTATAAATTTATGAATCCTTAATGAGTTGTTTGAGCAAAATATGGGGAAGCAAATTTTTCGTAATCTTACTCTTTGGAACTTTGTGATCAGGATGTTAGAATTTTGCATCATTTAGCATGTTATTCTAATGTTTGTGCACATGGATTCCATAATGTCTTGCTATTTCCTTTTGGGCATAATATTCTAAAAGATAAGTCTTATAGAAATTTCATAAAAATAAATTGACGAACCAGCAATCTTTATAAATCCTAGAAGATGGTTGGATCTTGGCCGAGCCAAGATGATTAGTGCACGTGGAATGAAATGCATATGGCCTAAGAGCTAGACCAGCCTGCCATTCCACCGACGTGAGGGGTCACACATCACACCACATTATCACACCACATTTCAAAGACCTCGTCCATCCCTATTAATAGTAGGCTATTGTCACCTCCATCCTCAATAATTCTGGGAGTAGGTCTCTGTTTTTTGATATTCGGTTCAGCTTGCTCCCTTTGTACACTGATACCAGATTCAAATGGAAGCAAAGGAAACCCAACAATCAAACAAAGAAATGAAAGATAGGAGTACTTCCATTTGGGCTTCTACCTTGCTTATTTGGCATGATGTTATGTGGGTCTTGTTGGACATACCCATGTCATACACGAAAGCTGAAAAAGGGTCATTTTTATTGACTGCTTCGTCACCGTCATTGTCGATGAGCTACACAAAATGGTCCTGCTCTGAGGCATAACATCAATGGGTTTTTATTTTTTCCAATGTTTTTTCCCTCATTTCAATATTTTTGAAACAGACAATAATACTTGTCCTCAGTTCTAACCCATTTCATAGAATTAAGAAAATTTTATTTATAAGACGGTGTGAATAATACATCAAATAAACTCTTTATACAACATAATTTAATTTAAAAGATAAATTTTAAAATTTGAGATATGTGGATAGTGTGCTACACACCGACCTAAGATTAGAATAAGAAAAATTCTATTTGAAAACCGGAATACAAAGCACACATTCTATTTTATTGACATGACAATACTTAATTTGTTCGAAAATTTTAAAATTAAAATCTCTTACAAATTAAGGGCTCATTTGGATTGAGAGAGTGTTTTATCTTATCATTACAAATTTTTTAAATTTTCACACAAAATAAAATAAATAATGCAACTTTTTTAAATTCAAAAATAATGATATTATTAAAAAATAATATTTTATTTAATTTTTATCTAAAATCATTTCGTCTCATCTCATCTCACTATCTAAATCAGCCTTAAATCTTGTCATGTCAATAAAATGACGGGTGTGGTTTCCAAGTAGAAGAACTCATATAATAAACAAGTTATATTCTTCATTAAATTTGTATCAAATTTCCAAAGTCGCAACAACAATTGTCAGTTTAAAATGTGGGATGTGAAATTCGAGTTGTTCTAATTGAGGCAAATTATTACTCCTACTTAAAACGGAAATTAAACAGGCCATTGGAACTACTAAGCTAGAAAATTAGGCCCAACTGGTTTAGCCACGTCTTCTGTATGAAAAGACAATAAAATGGGTGCAAATTTGAATTGAAAAACTACCCGTTGATCTAATTTTGAACCGGTTCGGTACAGGATTGGTTTTTATAACTATAAAATCGACCGGACCGGTTGAAGAAAAAAATTATAAAATTTAATATTTTATATATATAAGTTTTATATATAATATATAATTATATATCATATATGAAATAATTTTATATTATAATTTATAAATTATAAGATAAAATGTTAATTTTAAATATGACCATTTATAATTTATTTGATCATATATTATTAATATAATTATATATAATATACTATTATTATAATTTATAAATAAAATTTTAATCTTAAAGATGAAAATTTAATTGATCATATGTTTTAAATATAAAATATATATTTAAATTATTAGTAACATTTTATTTATAGCTATACTACTATATAACTAATACTGATATATTATATATAGCTAAATAATCACTATACTAAATAATCACATATAAAATAATGATCACATTATTTATTATAGTTATAGTTATACTAATATAGTTATACTAAATCACTATAGCTAATACTAATATATAGCTATAATAATAGTTTAATATTAATACGATTATATAGTCTAATACACTATATAGCTATACCAATATATAAGTTTATAACTAATACTAATAGTTTAATATACACTATAGTTATATTAATATAATTATACTAAATCACTATAAGTTTATAACTAATAATAATATTTAACTATACTAATAATATATTATTATTATTATTATTATATAGTATAATATATTATATAGCTATAATAATATATAAGTTTATAACTAATAGTAACAGTCTAATATACGCTATAGTTATACTTATACTAATATATAACTAATACTAATCATTATAACTAAATCACTATAATCTATTAAATGTATTACAAATAATTATCAATTTTCCAAACTATAAAAAAAAAAATATATATATATCATTTAAAAAAAAAAAAATCACATTGAAAATTTGAAACCAATAGGAAACGGCGTTTCCTCTCCAGTCTCCAAGCCTTCGTTGGACCGTTTCCTCTCGATTCTCAAATAAACCCTAAAGGCTCACTCTCTCGTCTCAAGTCTCTCTGCAACGGCACCCGTCTCTCAGACTATCTGCCTCACCGAGTCTCGTCTCTCGTCTCTCTGCCTCACTCTCTCGTCTCTGTCTCTCTGCCCCCTTACCGGCCGTCGCACATAACTTAGCCCCAGGCCCGCAGCCTACCACGCACAGACCCTCGGCCTCACCTCACTCTCTCTGTCTTCGATTCCTCACGGACCCGCGGTAATTTGTTTTTGTGTTTTTTAAATTACTTTGAAATCTGGTAGAACTGTAGATGGTATTTGTTTTATTAGGGTTTTTGAATCCGAAATTTAGGATTTTTGTGATTGTGTTTGTGATTGTGTCCGTGTTATTAGGGTTTTGTGATTGGGTTTGTGTTATTAGGGTTTTATGATTGGGTTTGTGTTATTAGGGTTTTATGATGGGGTTTATAACTTTAAGAAAAGGGGATAATTGCATCTGGTTTATATATATATATATTGTCAATATGTAGTAAATTACAATTAAATGGCATCCAATTGACAAATATTTCAAACACGGTACATGGTCACTTCCTGATTATTCAGCAGTGCCCAGGAAATTATTGTTTTTTTTTTTTTTTGAGAAACAAATTATTGTATTGATTGAACTACATTGTAACATTTTTCATCATAATCACTGTCTGTATAAACAGAATCATCTCTAAGTTTGAATAGGTAAGGAGAACTGAAACATCTTTAAATGTGGCTCAAAACTACCAAAATCAATTAAGAATCATATAGTAATTTGCATGCACTGACAGACAACAAACTGTCAAACGTTCATTTTAAAACAACCGGTAAAACCGGAAGTACCGGTTTAGGAGGGTAACTAGTGCGTAATCGGTTTTGAAAAATGCAAAACCGGTACATATCGGTTCGGTCCTAAATTTTGTCTAAACCCGGATGGGTTACACCCCTAGAAAAGAGCCCTAGGCCCAAAACTAAGATTTGGTTTTGTTTTTTGTTTCCAGCCGAATCTCTTGAACTTCTCTGAACTCCGTGAACTCGCTCACTGAACTTCAAAGCAACTAGTTTGAGTTTTTGAAAACAAAAGCAATGGAGAAGAAACTGAGCAGAAAGCGAAAGAGGGCGAAACGATTCAAGTCTCAGAACAAGAAGCTTCGTCATGAGAAGGACGATTCTGCCGCAGTTGAAGAAGTCAATGAATGTCAAGAGGAAGAAAAAGAAGAACCTTCTGCTTCTGCTTTTGCTAAGCGTACAAAATCGCAGGGCTTCTCTAAGTCCTCTACTTTTCTCGATAAGGTAAATTTATTATTGTATTTATTAATTTTTGAACTCATCGATAGCCTCGTAGTTCTTAAACTTTACTTTTTAATCATTATTTTTACCGGGTTAGCGAATAAGTGTGGTATTATTATTGAATTGACAGATGAAAGCAAGGTTATCAGGAGGGCATTTCAGGATGATTAACGAGAAGCTATACACTTGCACGTAAATCATTAACTCTACAATTTTTTTTTTTTGTTGGACGATTTGAGTTTCTACTATGCACTTCATAGATTAGCAATAATAATTATTATTTTTTGTTACTTATATAAAAAAAGCAATAATTATCATTCTAGGACAGTCGTTTTTGCTTACAAGGAAAAATTCCATTCTTTTACTCTAGCCGTTTCTTCTTTTCTTTTACAGTGGCAAAGAGGCGCTTGATTATTTCAAAGAGGACCCGGCATTATTTAATGTGGTTAGTTTTGTTCCTTCTATTCGGTTCCAAATGATAGGTGTTATCCTTTTATACTTCCTGTCAACTTGGGCTTTGCCTATTTACTCAAATCAATAAAATCTTACTTTACCTACAAAAAAATTTGGTTTCAAATGAAGCAATGTTTTCAGGGAATATGTGACGCATAGGAGTATTTAATTGCAGAAATATATCAAAATATAGAGTCTTGGGTTTGATATGATCAGCGTTGGTGATTGTAATATCACAATAAGTTTTGCATAATACATCCTTGCCAATGATTATTCATGTCATGAATTAGAAATCATTTGTTTAGAGACCCTTTAAGCTCTTACATAATGTTTGTGACAATACTGAATGATACAACCGTTCTTTAGGACATTATACTGTTTTATACACAACGATTGGGTCCAAACCCACTTAATCAGGATGGTTCGTATTTCACAGTGCTTTTGAGTATTTCCTGCAGATTAGGTTGGTTGCTCAAACTTGTGTCCTATGAGTCCAAGTTAATGAGAATCCAAATCAAACCCAGATGCAGGCTTGGGAACTTTAGTTCTTTAGGGATGGAGAAATGAATAGGTGTCTAAGACAAGTTTCTTTCCTTTAATAAGCTTTCTCTATGGTACTATTTTATCTTTCCATTCTAGTTTCTCTGTTTCCTCTACAAAAAATGGAGCATAGAAGACATTTTCAAATAAATTTTTTTTGATTTATCTCATGAAGCTTGTGTCTGAACTCGTGTCTTACTTATCTGGCTAGTATCATGCAGGATATCAAGAGCAAATGTCACGTTGGCCAGAACAGCCGGTTAATATAATTATAAAGTGGCTAAAGAATGGCAGCCCTTCTTTGGTTGTAGCTGATTTTGGCTGTGGTGAGAGTTCACTGAACTCTTATTATTTGTATTTCTAACCATTGCAATGGAATCAACTGAACGTGTAGGTTGCAATCATGTGTCTAATGCTTGCTAATGTGTTCTTTTGACTATTACTTTACTGTGTTTATCAGGAGATGCACACCTTGCAAAAAATGTAGAGAATAAAGTATTCTCCCTTGATCTTGTTTCAAATGATCCTTCAGTAATTGCTTGTGACATGTCCAAGGTATGCGATTTCATTTTACTTTTTGAAAGTTAAAAAAACATGTCATTTCATTTGACTATGCAACTATTCTGTGGATGAATATATATATATTACTTATAGTTAGGTAGTATCTCTTTTTGTTATGATAAAATTGTCTAGTTTTTTTTTTGTAGTCTTCAAAAACGACTAAGCAACTTACATCCTATAAAATAAGAGAATGAGCTATGTTTCCCTTATGTTTATGTACGTGATCTTTATGTTATGCATCGAATAGTTTGATGCAAATGCTTTTGTTGACATAGTATGCCAAGATGTTGGTGACTGCGCGCAACTGTGAGTTTGATAAGATTTCCAGACCTTATTGCTTTTATCTTCCAGAATCTCGAATTAGGAAACCAAATGAATAATCTAAAATTGCGAGATTTTTTTTTGGAACGTTTATAGACAAGTTGCTAGAGGCCCTCACTTTTCAAGCAATTTGTGTACTTATTGGCAGACACCTCTTGATACTTCAGTCATCGATGTTGCTGTTTTCTGCCTTTCACTCATGGGGACCAACTTTGCAAGTTACCTCAAGGAAGCACAGAGAGTCCTTAAGCCAGGGTTTGCACCCATTTTGGTCCAAAGTTTTCACATCACATGATTCGTCTTTTTGCTAATTTTCTCACATGTCCTGGATATATGCAGTGGCTGGCTTTTGATAGCTGAAGTAAAGAGCAGGTTTGATCCAAACACTGGAGGAGCAGATCCAAAAAAATTCTCAAAAGCAGTTTGTGAGCTAGGATTTACCTCCGAGTTAAAGGTCTATTGGTGTTGGTTTTATGCATTTCCTTGATAGGATTGATGCTTGTGATAAAATTTATTCTCTGTTCTAGCTGACAAGTTTGTTTGCAGGATTTCTCGAACAAGATGTTCATTTTATTATACTTCAAGAAAAAGGTACACGTCTTGTTGTTATGGTCCTTCAATTTATGTAATCAATATATCCGCTTAGGAGCAATAAAAAGTCTTATGTTCACTACCAATTTATTCATTATTCGTGCTGTAGGATAAGCAAAATCCCCACAGGAAGGAAATCGAGTGGCCTGAGCTGAAACCTTGTTTGTACAAGCGCCGCTGACACCAATGGCATGTATGTGTTTTCGTTTTATTGCCATCCAGGACAAACTGAGAAGGGTATATTGTAAGATACTAGCTCAAGTGCCAAATTTTATGAATTATTTACTCATTTTTTCTTCTAGAAAGGAAATTTTATTCTCTTTCAATGCATTTATGTGATTTTAGGAAAACATTGGTGCAAGGAACAATGATGAATTTACACATAATACGATGGTTAAATCAAGCTATGGTGGCTGCCATTTGGAATATCTAACATGCGTAAGGAAACACATAAAACAAAGATGAACGGTGTAAGAACCAAATGGATTGCGCATTGAGTTTTGGTACATAAGTCACTTTTCTGTATTTCTTGTGCACTCAGCTGATGTGATTTGATTGATCAAAATAATTATTTTATATTAAAAAAAAATGATGTAATTAATCACATTAATAAAGAATATAAATAATACATAAAAGTCACTGCAGATAAAATTTTTATTACGGAATTATATATCATTTTATGGGCACATAAACGCTCCCTTATCTCGATCTCGATCTCTATCTCTTGCGGCTGCGGCTGATAAAGTCAAAAAGTATAAAAATGCTTGTCCTTTTCTTCTTCGCTGTCCTTTTTTTTTCCCCTTAGAAATAAAGTTTGAACCAACAAATATTTGGAAATTTCTGGCCTTATCAACAATCAACTTTTTCAAATCCCAATACAACTTTTTCAAATCCCAATACAACTTTTTCAAATCTCAATACAACTTTTTCAAATCTCAATTTAACTTTTTCAAATCTTAAAACTAAAAAATAATATTTTAAACTTTAAAATAAAACACAAAATTCTCATCTCACCTTCCAAATATAATCTAACAATCATCGAATAGAAATCGATCGGCTTAGGGTCAAACGCAGAAGGCTCAGCCCCCACCGACTGCCTTCTCAGAAAAGTCCAATAGCGAAGGGTGCAACAAACCCAAAAGAAAACAAGGACCCTTTTCTTTTTTTTCTTTCTTTTTCTTTTTCTATCCAAAAAAAAAAAAAAAAAGTCCAATCCTTAATCATTCTATTTTAGTCCCGGAAAGAAAAAATGCACACAATAATAAATTGATTAACCAAATGGGAACATCTAAAATTACCGAAGCAATTTGACCAACTCTGTCGGTGCCCCCAAGTCAAACGCATTTTTCCTCCCACGAGGTTGCATGTAAAAATACTCAAAAACGTATTGGAGATTGTCAATCGTGACGATTCACAATAATGAGGCCTATCAACATTAATAGTTTAAAAACAAAATTAATAGTTTTGAAAAATTGGCACTATCAACATTCATTAATTGTCAAAATAGAATTTGAACTTGTTGAATATTTTATTTTATCTTCTTCTGCTTATAAATCAAAATGTGTTCTTTGCATGATATTCATAATTGTGTTAAATTCACAAAAATATATTATAAAAATAAACTTATTAAGTTTACATATTTTTTTTATAATAATTGTATGATATAATGATATATTATATTTTTTATATAATATGATAGCCTTATGTTTGGGTCATTAATATATACTTTACTATTATATACAGTATAATCCAATAAAGAATGTTATAATCATCTCATTTTTACGTGTAATCAAGATTTTCCTTTTATTCCCTCTCTCTGTTTATTTATTAATCTATTCTTACTAAAATAGAAGTCCACTGTTCTCTGACGCCGACGCAACTCCTTCCGCTGCTTTATCAGCAGATAAAGCACAGAGAATTCAATACGCGGAGAAGATTTTATCAGTAATAACCAACGCCATATCTCCGTCTGGGTCCTTGAGTTTCATGCTCAACCTCATTACTCCATTGAAGCTTTTCATGTGCTTTGCCATTTTGCTTATTTTCCATATACAAACTTTTTCCTGCTCTGTTTCTGACCGAACTTGTTGGGGTCTCTGATTTCGTTTTTAATATCCCATTTTCCTATTGGGGTCTCTGATTGTGTTGGGGTCTCTGACATATTTTTAACTCTGGGGCCGTTGGTGGGTGCCTTAGAACCATGTGGGGCTTTATTCTTTGTCTCCTATGCAAAGGCACACGTTGAATTGTTTTTGGATCTGCGAGCGTGATCTTGGGGATGGGTCTGTCTTAGAAGCCCTGCCACTGGTACTGAACCGAGCATGTCCTATAGTTCTCTCTTTTAAGTTTTGTTGTGTACCATCTTTTTCTTCTTAATACTTGAGATGCGTGATGCACAAAAGGGTGTACTTTTGTTAGTCAGCTTATGCTAGCCAAGTTCCGGTTGTAGAGAGAGGGAGAGAAGAAAAAAATGGGGTCTGGCAATGGAATTTACTCGGTGGGAGAGTTCAGTAACTTCAGTTTGGATGCAAAGTGGCTGGTCGATCCTAAGCAACTTCTTGTTGGGCCTAAGATTGGAGAGGGTGCGCATGCAAAAGTTTACAAGGGACAGTAAGTCAACTGTGCTCTATGTTTTTGTCTATCCGGATTCTTATCTCTTAATCATTTACTTCGGAATTAGATTTACCTTTTGGCTGGGACTGAGAGTTTCCAAATTTTATTGGTGCTGTTGTGCCTGCTAAAGTTTCAGCCTTGGCCTTTCAAAATGACGATATATGTTTCCTAGCTCATCTTTATAAAGTCTTTAGTTATTGCCTTAGTGGATTAGATGACTTAACCAGTGGTGTATTGTTATGTGCAGTTATTTCAATCTTTAATTTGCTGGAACTTCTGTTTTTTTTTTTTTTTTGTAGATATAAAAGTCAACCAGTTGCTATTAAAGTTGTCCAAAGAGGGGAGAGTCCGGAACAAATTGCCAAGAGAGAAGCGCGGTTTGCCAGGGAGGTTGCAATGTTATCCAGAGTTCAACACAAGAATCTAGTGAAGGTTGTTTGATAAGCATACAAGGGAATGATATTTCCATTATTTTAAGTGTATGAAACTATTTATCTGGATTTGAAATTTGGCAATTTGGACTATCAACGAATTGTTAGTGGTCATATCTTGTATGAAAACATTGAAGTCGGCCTAAGAAGGTTGTTTTTCTGTGTATTGCCAGTTTATTGGCGCGTGTAAGGAACCTGTCATGGTGATAGTCACTGAGCTTCTATTGGGTGGGACATTGCGCAAGTACTTGCTGAACATGCGGCCAAGGTGCTTGGATATGCATGTGGTGGTTGGGTTTGCACTTGATATTGCTCGTGCAATGGAATGCTTACATTCCCATGGGATCATTCACCGGGATCTGAAACCCGGTATGCATTTTTTTTTTTTTTTAAATAAGTGAGAGGAAGCCCGGTATGCTTATTTTACTGTGTTGGCAGTTAAGCATGCCAGCTACATCTTTATGTGTTTTTTAGTTTATATTGTTTCCACATGTGGTCTTACCTTGATATAAAAGATAGGAATGAAATGTTTGAATGGCAGGAAGCACTTCAAGTCTATACCAATTCATTTATAGTTCAGTTTTATCAGAAGGGTTCACAATGGCGTTGCATAACATGTTTAATGTCTTGCCCTTACCATTTGCATCTCCATTTTCACCAGGTCATTAGTTGTGGTTGAAACTTGTGCTTTTTAATTACTGACAATATAGAACAGTGAGTCTCAGGACACTTGTTTCAAGCAGGATAATTTTTCCTTTGTATTTTTTACTCATCTTAACATTTTAGCAAGCAACTTAAAGTAGTGGAGCATCCACTACCCGTTTCATCTCTTCTTGTGCCTATGGACGAGGTGTGATGTTTCTTTGCATGTATGGGCAATGAGTTGCTAAATTTTGCTACTGTAATAGGGAAAAGCCTCCAATTCTGTCAAATGATCTGGTCTCCCCTGGCTCTTGCACCTATAGTTTATTAAAGGGGGCAAAAAGGAAAAAAGGACAAAGAAGAACGGAAAAGGAAAAACAAGGAAGTTAAGATAGTACATTAGCAGTGTTCAAATCAAATTACAAAGATATGCTTGAAGGTCTCCAATTTCCATAAATTTGCAAAAAAAAAAAAAAAACTAACAAATGGAAGCCATGTTATTCTTGGTAGTCTTTACATTGCATTAGATATCCTGTGATAGGCATGGTTGTACATGAAGAAACTGGTTGACTCTTCCAGTGTGATCTTATGGCATATGAAAATGTGTATGTTTGAATAGCATCAGAAGGTAGATGCAAAATTTGGTTTGGATTTTGATATCTGTTGGGAGGCTTCTCAGTGTATGGGAGAAGAAGGTTAAAGATCATTGAAGGCATTGCTTTGTGTTTGTCCTAGTTTGCATTTCTTTGACTGTTGTTGGACCTCACCTCTTAATTTCTTTGGTGTGCTGTTTCTTAAGAGAAGGTTTCATGTCGTCCAGTTGGTTTAGGATCCCATTGTTTCTGTCAAATTCAATTTATAGTAGTTCCATCTTCATAAATCAGGTGTATCTGCTTCCTGATGAATCTTTTATATATATATATAGGTAATCAAGAAATTTTATTCATAGAAATAGGCAAAGCCCTGATGAATCTAGGATTAAGCAAAATTCTGATGACTTCATTTCCTTTCCCTTTCACAGAAAACTTGATGTTGACTGCCGACCATAAAACAGTTAAACTTGCAGATTTTGGTTTAGCTAGAGAAGAGTCATTAATAGAGATGATGACTGCTGAAACAGGGACATATCGTTGGATGGCTCCAGAGGTACTCAAAATGCTCAAATATTTTAAGTGTATTTTGTTTGACCAGTGGGTGTTTTAAATTACTAATGATTCACCTTACAATTTGGTTACAGCTTTACAGCACAGTCACGCTAAGGCACGGAGATAAGAAGCATTACAATCACAAGGTGGACACCTACAGCTTCGCAATCGTGCTGTGGGAGCTCATCCACAATAGATTGCCTTTTGAAGGCATGTCAAATCTACAGGCAGCATATGCAGCTGCATTTAAGGTAGCTATACAATGTGATATCGTCTTATGATATATCCAACATAGGTAGACTTTTTGAGTGTGTATTATCTTAATATAGAGTAAGTTTAGATGGAAACTTTAATGACAGCTACTTTATTATTTACATCTCACTTTTTGAGATCATAGGAAGGGGAAGATTAACAAAATTTTGATTGCTTTGGCAGCAATTCTTTTCCACTTTATCCATATAACAACGAGTGCAGGAAACTCATGAGTGATTTAGGAGGACTTTCATGCGATTTGATGAGCAACATTTTCTGCACCCACACAGGAACACTAACCAGTAGTTACCTAATACTATCAAAAGGACTTGAAATTGTCCTTTGGATGATGTACTTGGACATTGATGCCTGACCATCTCGGGGAAGAACTCATGGAGAGAGAAACATCCCTAGCTGCTCTGCGGTGGGGAGGAAGAAGAAAATCTATGGATGGTTGCAAAACTAAATTGCTGAAAGTTGAACCATTCTTAAAACTTTACTGAGTGCTCCTGTTGAAACTTTGACATCGATTAGAATGTATGTGGAATTCACATAATTGATACTTGAAGGGGTATTCTAATCTTTTAATGCCACATTAGAGGACGATATGAGGACAATGGCCAAAAACATGATGAATAGCACTTCTCTTGTGATTATAGTTTTGAATATGCATTGTAAGCCCCAAGGTCTCATATGGTCCCATTGCTTATGTAAATGTCATTCATTTGTTGGAGCTTTGAAGTTATCACCATTCAAAAATACTTCTTGTTTCAGAATGTGAGGCCCAGTGCTGAAAACCTCCCTGAGGATCTGGCTCTGATCGTGACTTCATGTTGGAAAGAGGACCCTAATGCTCGGCCTAACTTCTGCCAAATAATACAGATGCTCTTGCGCTATCTCTCTATCATTTCACCACCAGAGCCTGTAGTCCCTCCTCAGATATACGCCCCCGAGAATACTGTGTTTTCCCCGGAATCTCCGGGTACAAGTTCCTTAATGGCTGGGAGAGGTGACTCAGAGGAAACCCCAAATGCTGGCGTGGAAGACAAGCCTACAAGTTTTTTCAGTTGCTTTAGACAGTGTTACTGATCCCAAGTTATTGTTAAGCAATCTCAATAAGCTTTATCGGAAATATTACAAGATCCTGCATCATACTTCATAAAGGAAACATTACTTTTGCTCAAAATTAGTCAGTTTAGTTGACACTAGAGGACTCAGTCAGTCGTGGGAGCCGACGTCACAGTCAAAAGTTTCTTACTCCATCCATATCGATTTCAGTTTGATTCTACTGTTTTTTGGAGTAGGGGTTGATGAGATGTAGTCTTGTTATGAAATGAGGTCCATCCAAAGGCCTTACTCCTACTTGTATGCAAGAAATCTTCTGGAGTATGTATTGACTGTTAACATTCAGGTAGTAATGATATATGTATGATATTTAGTAATTGTACAAACTGCGTTCCCAAAGCCATCAGACACAAATTATGTTGGACTAAAATTCTGTGGCAACGACATAATTAACCGCAATGATGAAGAACCATGCCATCTGGGCAATCTTTAGTTGAAAACAAAAAAAGACAGAAAAAGGATTTTCGCCGTTGCCGGGGATCGAACCCGGGTCACCCGCGTGACAGGCGGGAATACTCACCACTATACTACAACGACTAGTTGATAGTCGTGCCTTCCAAGTAAAAGTTTCTTTCCAAGAAAAAGAGAATCTCAATCAATGCTGCGTCATTACCGCGTAAAGAACAGTAAAATGATCGAGCGATAGAAAAGATTCTCCCTTTGGACCCACGATCCTTTTTTTTGGATGAAATTATGCTGCAATATATGGATAATAATGGATGTGTTAAGTTTCATATATCCATTTTTTTTTTTTATGGATCATATATCCATTTTTTATGAATATTTATAAAAATAAAAAATAATTTTAATAATTTTAAGATGGATAAATATAGGCACTATCTTTCAAAAATGAGTGCGCAGAAATTAAGTCTTGTGAATGTGACTAAAGTTTGCGGTAATTATAGCGGCATTGATACAAGCTTTTGTGTGATTTGGACAGATGATATCAAAGTCAAGCATCGTAAAGTGGAAGAGATTCTGTAGTCTTTATTACTCTGTTTAGCAAAGGGGAAGGAAAGGTAACAAGAAATTTAAAGCGAGTTCACTTTCATAGACTTTGGCTTGGGGAGCAAGGCAGTCATGTCCGCACCACCGAAATTTGACACTCTTCCCGATATGTTCTTGAGGACCCCAACTTCTCGACATTCTTCGACAAGTTCCTCTGTTTTGCGCCGAAGCAATAGCCTCGGATCCAGGTTCGGTCAACGGTTGGCCATGCCACTGTCATGCGACGTTGAAGAAAGAAAATCCCGGTTCGGGTCTTGGTTTTAGGAGGATTCCCAACCTGAACCTCTCGTAGTCGAAACAGCTACAAAGCTGTGTTTTGCCTCTCATTCATGCGCAACCTTAAAAACACACGCACACTGAACTAAAACGCTCTTTACTCGCCCTCTCTGGTTTATGCTTTGGTTCAGCATCGTCTACTTCTTATAGAACATGGCGAGGTAAGCTTCAAATATTAACGAAGTAAATTAAGAAAGAAGGAAATAGGTTCCACGAATACGAAGAGGTTTAGTATATTTTTTGGGGGCACTTTTCAGTTTACATTTTTGTTTGGGGTATGCCCTGACTACGTACAAATCGGTCTTCTTTTCTTTCTTCTTCTTCTTCTTCATTTTTTTGTTCACGATTTTAAATTATAGCTTCTGGGGTTTATCCGGATGCTCTTTGTGTTACTATAATTTTAATCTTTTTGTTGTGTTCACAATAAGTAATGCGTTTTGGATGGATGAAACTCTACGGGGTGGTAGATTCTGACTCGAGAGAACCCATATGTCAGATGAGATTCTCTAGCTAGATTTCTATCTTCTGAGAGTTTCCCCATTTGGGAAAATGCTGATGTGAAGGTGTGGCATATTAAAGTTTGTGTCTTGTGGTTGGGGCAAACGTTAAAGTCTCTTTATTGAAGTGTTCTGGATGATGATGAGGGACCACTTGTAGATGAAGGGTCGTTAGAAGTATTGGTTATGCTTGTATATTTGAAGAAGTATATCTATAATAAATCTTCTCAAGGAAAGCTGACTTCAAGAATTGCTGTTATTTACTTGGACCCTTTTCACTGAAAGTGCACATCTTTTCTAGCTTGTTTTAGATATCCATCTTATGCACCACTGCAATGATATTCCGCCATAACGGGTGAATATTGATTTTTATTCATGCACATGCGTGCTTCTCTCTTTTGTTGCTTATTCTTTGCAAATCTTTTTTTCAAGTCTTTTTAAATATTGAACTTTTAGCATATTGTTGCTAATTATTCCTCTGCTTATAGCTATGAAATGTCTCTGTCTCTTCATCAAACTCTAAGCTTATAGCATATCATTCCTACAGGACTTGGCTAATCAACAGCAGAGGATTGGCAACAAAAGTGAGAAATGCTACGTGTTCTCCTGCTTTTCAAATTAAAGACTGCGGAGCAAATCGTGAATGCCCAAAATGCCATTATTGTATTGACAACAGTGATGTAAGTTGGAAAACATTCTTCAGATTTCACACAATCACCTTACCATAAAATTTCGCTATATCTGCACAGAAGTTTGGCTTTAATGGAGACTGCATTTACGGTATTTTTTTGGCATCATTTTAATTGTCTAGTTGTAGACTCTGTGTTGTTGACATCATTGCCTCTCCTGTGCAGGTTTCTCCTGAATGGCCTGGCCTGCCTCTTGGTGTGAAGTTTGATCCTTCAGATACAGAGCTCTTAGAACATTTAGCAGCAAAGTGTGGTGTTGGAAACTCAAAGGAACACTTGTTTATTGATGAGTTCATCCCAACACTTGAGGAGGAGCAAGGAATTTGCTACACCCATCCAGAAAATCTTCCAGGTGAGGGGAGCTGACTTGTGAAATCTATAGTATATTTTAAGTGTATTGGCCAAATACTCTTCAAAATGGAGTCGGTAGACAAAATTAGATTAATATCTGAATAGAGGATAATTCTAAGGAAGGCTGCTGATTCTAGAGAAGGGGCAACCCAAGGCCTTGAAAATGAAAAGGAAAGTATAAAAGTGAAAGCAGGATAACTCTTGGCCTTGCCGAAACTTTTTGCCCCCAAGTAAAATTTTTAAACGTATGAACGTGATTTGAGTTCGGAGATACAGAAATGGTTTTCAATTACTGGTTCATTCTATAATTTTATTAAGTTCCTGAATAAATCAATTCTCATTTCATGTCTTTATCTTTTCTTCGTAGAATGGTCAAAATTAATGAAGTTAATGTGGCTGCTTCATTTAATCAGATTTTAGTATTGTCCCTATTCTCATTATTTTCTCTATCCAGATGGGAGTATATTTTCAATTTGTCCAAAAAAGTTCTTACAGATAAACAAAAAGGACCTAAATTTGGACCAAATGCAACTCCAAGGGGCTGGGTGAATCGAACTATGGTCTAGATTGCTGTACTTTCTTTTTTTTCTCCTTTTCAGGGGCTAAGAGAGATGGAAGCAGTGTCCATTTCTTTCACAGAACAATGAATGCATATGCTTCTGGTCATCGGAAACGCCGCAAGATCCATAGTCAACATAGTTTGAACAAGGAGCATGTCCGCTGGCACAAGACAGGTAAGACCAAACCTGTGATGGAAAATGGAGTGCAGAAGGGCTGTAAGAAGATCATGGTGCTGTATAAAGGTTCAAAGAAGGGGTCCAAGCCAGGTAAGTTCAATTGGGTGATGCATCAATATCATCTTGGGACTGAAGAAGAAGAGAAGGAAGGGGAATTTGTGGTCTCAAAAATTCTCTACCAACAGCCAAAGCAGACTGACAATAATGATGGCAGCCCGGTGGTTCAGGATTCTGAAATTATGACTCTACAAAATAGTCCTAGGACTCCGAAAGCAAACCCTCCCCATCCACCTCGCCCTGGGAAATCTGTTCAGTGTGATGATTGTGATCACAGTAACATACTCCTGTCCCCTGCTCAGGTATGTGGCAATTTCTGTAATATCCTTGTCAGTTGTCCGAAAAAATCACTCTACCCCATTAGTAAACTATTTGGGAGTGGCAGTGATGATCAAGGGATACAAAGGAAAAGAAAATGTTGTTGAAAGCAGAGAATATTATTGTAGCATTTGCTTGTGCTTCCCAAGATGCCTTAATGTATTTGACCCTCACTTCAGTTTATGTTTGTGAAACAGGAAACAGAATATGGCTCTAAAGCATCTCGCGCCCCTGCACCTGATATTCAGACTAAGGACAAGATGGAGTACCCTGCATGGTTGGCAGGTGAATCTCAGGCTGTTGAGAACTCTGTTTTAAAATGCACGGATGATTCATTGCTATGCAAGGAGGTTTTTGATTCTTGTGCTGTAGATCATTCAAGCATGAATCACATCTCTTATACTGACTTTGTTAGCAACATAGATGAGGATAGTGGAATTAACAATGTGTCTCCTGGAATTGCTGACCTTGAGAACATAGAACTAGATACACCACCTGATTTCCCACTCGCTGTAAGCTTCACTTCCTACCCTTCTTCTGCTCTTTTGAACCTTTCTGACATATTACTGAGACTCATAACTCACATATATGTGTGCAGGATTTGCAGTTTAGTTCTCAAGACAGTATTCTCGGTTGGTTCGACCGGTTATGAGTGACATTCTGAAGGAAAGTGGAAATTACTGTGAATTCTCAATTTTGTTCCATATGAGAGTTCTGATGTCACTATCCTCTTCTCTTTCTACATTTTCTTCTGAGGCAATGGCTGGACCTCATTTCTTTAAGGAAATTGGAGTTTTCCCGTCTCTGCTGGGGCTCTTCGAACTCTGCTAGGCTTCAAGGCATTCAGGGCCATGGAGTTGGCAGAATCTTTCAGCTGTCTGGTATCGGATATGGATACCTTGAGCCGATATTACGGTTCAAGTTGAATTCCAAAGCATGCATATCATGTTCTGGCTCAATCTCGGCTTCTTCAAGCGTCAATGCACCATGTAGGTGCCTTGATTCGGTGATTCCTGCTATCTAGATGCTGTTCATGTTACTCCTAGGGGAGAAACATACAGAGGCTTGTACGACAGATGTATTTGTTGTTTCTGTGGCAGTTAAAGATTGCCACTGGTTATGGCATGTGAGAAAGCATGGAAGTAGCAATTAAATTACTTGGCATTAACATCTGCCGAAGATGTATTCCATGTAGGAAACATTGACATTTGCTGATGTATTGGAAGGAAATTTTATTGCAATGATAATTATCGTTTTGTTTTCTATTTTTGTGCCTTTTTCTCAATTTTCATTGCATTTTCTATCTCGACTAGCTGACTATAGTATTCACATTCAGAAGCACCCTATATCATATTTTCTAAATCTTTTCCTAAGACGGTCGATTAGACAGACATATATCTTGGATTGAAACCAATGTTTGCTGCTGCGAGGACTCTTCAGAGTATGTTCTCTCCTCAATCCAATCCCTCCAAGTATGATACTCATCTCTCCTTCTACTTTATCGCTCTATGAACCCTTCTTTACGTACGAGTAGTGATAGAGAGTTGGGAGACAATTGACAATTCTTGTGTAGTTTTTTCACAACTCACGTTTAAACGAATGTCATTTTTATAGATTAAGGATGTTTTTACAACCTTATTTTACAAAAAGATCCTGCATTTAAAATAAAGTTAAAAAATAATTATAAAAAGAGAAATGTTACAGTCATAAAAAGATTTTACAAAAGTAAATTTACAAATTGACATGATTTTATATAATACGTTAAATATATTTTATAATAAAAGTAATATTATAATCTAGAGTATTATATCAAGCCACGATAGATCGTAAATTTACTTTTGTGATAATTTTTTTTTGTAGTTTAAACATTTCTCTCGAAAAATAATTATACATTTATGATTTGAAAAATGCTAGAATGTCACTTGAGTTTGTCTCTTTATTTTGACCGTTCATATATTTATTTATTTAATTTTTTTTACTTAATAATTCAGAAAATAATTTTTAATGTATTAATATATTTTTTTAATTTTTAAAAATATTAAAAAATTGTAAAAAATAAAATAAAATAAAAAGGCATAATTGTGCTAGCGTGCACGCCCAATTATCAGTGGTCTGGACGACACGCTAGCATAACTCTTATGATTTTACCTTGTAACTATATATTTGCTTTTGAAAAGTTGATTGGTTACTTTTCAAAAATCATAGAGTGGCGAATCTACAAGTGCCACCTGTCCTATGAAGCATTGCTCCTCAGGTTTTATGGAACAAAATCTTCTTCCACAAAGTTGTGTCGTCGTCAAAGCCAAGTCAATTGTCATCCTCCTCAAGAAAGGTAACATGTTGGTACGGTTACTGTTAATGCAATTCTTGCCTTGCCCATCCAACCAGGTCAATTGTCAAGCTGGATGGTGGACGATGGACCCGGTCAGTTATGTACACGTGGCATAACACAGGGCCCACTCATGACAACATATCAAAAAAAAAAATTTATGCAACTTTACTATTTACACCACACTCCACACTTTATTTTTTTTTTTAATTTTTTTTATCAAATATATTTTTATATGAATAGTGAATAAAAAATTATAAATAGTTTAAAAAAAATAAATTCAAAAAAAATTTTAAAAAAATTTTAAAAAATATAGAGTGTGGAGTGTGGAGATGATGAATAGTAAAACTCTATAAAAAATCAAAAATTCTTAACGGATGCATAAACAAATATTTTATGAACAGTAATTATCCAAATAGGTTATTAGAAAAGTATACAACAATATCCTTTAAATAATGAGAGGAGAACATAGGTAAATAATAATGAAATAGTTTATGAATATTAGTGAAATATAATTTATTAATATGTTTTATGAAATTTTAGAAAAAAAAATTAAATTAAAATATTATTTTTAGTATGAAATTTAAAAAAATTTGAAAATTTTATTTTATTTTATTTAGAAATTTGAAAATTTTATAATAATTAGATAATGATTATATAAAAAATTTAAATTTTAAAATTTTAAAAATATATACATTTATAATATTTAAATATTAAGATAATATAATTTGAAAAGACTTTACTATCCATCTGTGATCAACAATAATCAACATGTTCTAAAACGACCTGTTAGGTTCGTGCCGTCCCGAGTGGCCGACCTTTTTATCTTTCTTTCTTTCTTTCCGTAGTCTTATCAGTCAACATCCTCTTGCAAGACTATTCTGTAACATTGACTTTATTGAGGCCAGATATCATATAAATTATGCAATCAAGATGGCTGGCCAGTAAGAAAATCATATCAAAATGCTCAACTTTCTGGGTAATCCATGAAAACGCTTTCATGGGTTGTGATCGTACTCAGTCCATACTTTTTATCCCCAAAAAAAAAAAAAAAGGAGGTTGAATTAAGATTTATTCCAATATTTTTCCTTCTTTTTCATATTTTGGCTTGGATATTCTTTCTTTAAAACTGCATTTGACATTACACCGTTGAGGTAAAGAAGCAGACAAAGAACAAAAAATAAAGAAATATATAAATAAATAAAGTCAATATTGTTTCATGGGAAAGAGATAAGATATTTATGTCTGAGTGAGTATCTGGCCAATGACCATGTCAGATTACTCAAGCCTTTTATTTATTTTATTTTTGGGATAATTTCTGGTTGTTGTTGGAAGATTGATGGTGAAAGGGGTGTAGCTTCTGGGGAAGGGTCTTTGTTGAAAGATAAGCAGAAAAGGCATGGAATTTGTATTAATAATCTAAGTTCAGACACTTCAGGCAATCTCATTCTCTGCCCTCCATATGCTTGACACTGCTAGACTTCAAACTTCAAAGAAGTATATAATAATTATTATGATCGGTGAAAGGGTGTCTTCTCAGACCAGAAGATCCATAATAATCTACTAATCTTAACTTCGTGCAAAAGAATTCAGCTAGCCTTTGAAGGAGACAACGAGAATATTGAAAAGCCAAGAAAGTTATAAGAAGGAACGTGCTGTTATACGGTTGTTCAAACTAGAATCAGACAGTTTTTTTTTGTTTTCTAATAGCCAGAGGAAATCCCCGAATGCAGCTGATGATGCCACTGGTTGTTTCCTAGAAATTACAATCGATCTTGTTTGCTTCTGTGTTTGTCTGGTGCTGCTGGTGGGGAATGTGTCAGCATTGCTGCATCACATTAGAACACAGGCAATGAACAGTGAAATCATAACTCGTGAGTTGAAAACGAGAGACTTTGTGGGAAAATTTTAAAATATGCCATTCATCATTCTCTTGTCTGCAGGAGGAAAGTGGGGCACCTTGGCTTGATCTTCAATATTGAAATCACACGTCCCACTTCCGATTAGATGAAGTATTTTTTTTAAAACAAAAAGAAAAAGAAAAAAAAGAGCAATCAACCTGTGAATATGTCCAGCTCTTGGAAAAGAGACTCGCTATTCTCATTAAGAAGGAAAAAAAGGAGTCAATCAAGTCAAATAAAACTAATGTTTTTAGGCACAACTAAAACTACATCACATTCACTCTCCTCATTATAAGTTTGAAAGCAAACAGAGGCAGATTAGTGCTGGGTCACAATTAAGTTATTACCTTCCAGGATTGGCTAAATAGGTCACATATTTCAGAATAAATAGAGGTACCTACCTCATAATGCCAGCCTGTGAACCTTAAAAAGTGTAGACAATGTTTAGAAGAAACTCCTAACATATATACAACCAAGTCCTGGTGTGTAAGTTCTGGCAGTGATGACCCATTAGACACAGAAGAAAAAACCATCTATTCTGTGGAGGTTTGCTACGACTCAAACACAGAAGAAAAGAGCAGAGGAAAAATTGAAATTTAACTATGAACTATTAACTTAAGGTCTACGGCGGTAGGGAAAAAGAATAAATCAGCAATACGATCAAAGGAAGATCCAACAATAATCAGATGATACATATCAGAAATAGACAACCCAAGTTGTGATAAGAGTATATGAGTCTAAGAAAGCTGAATTCCCAGCATTGGAAAGTCCAGGAAATGTCATTCAACTGCTATGCAATATGGGCATCATGCCACAGCAACAAGAAATGGTACTTAAGCCTTCCATAACCATAGAGATATTCTCCTTGCAGCGAGCTTCCTACTTGGAAAATTGGAATGCCTCCATGTCGGAATAGAGGGTTTCCCATCAAATTCCAAGGACCAGCAAGTTATTTCTTTCATCTCTGTAGACAGTGACCTACACTTTGTTAGATTTAATGTATACTAGTATCAGTGCTTCACCAAAACCATCAATTATCAAATTGAACCCTATTAAGTGAAGTGCACGATCTGTATCTTCAACCTTTGCAAAAGAAACCTCATTTTTCAATACTCAGCCACTTTCTCTTTGGCAGTTACCAGGCAACAGATATTTGTACTTCTCAGCATTGTTCAACAAATATGCTGGAAAATGAACTGCTGAATAAGAATGAGGAATAGGTCCCATCTTTCCAATAATCTCCTTAAATGTGTACTCCTCAGGAATCATGTCAAACAGGTCAGCCCCTTTGCATATTACATCCTGAATTCTTTCATGGTTCAGGTAATGAGAAAACCTGACCCGATCAGTATGACTGTAAGCCCTCATCTTAAACACAAATTCGCTGATATGGCGAAAGCAAAAGCTACAGTGCCACCCCGCATCTGTCAAGATGTTATCAGTTCGTCGATAATGTGCATATCTAGTCTTTCCAGTTTTGTACCTATGGACCGAAGCTCTCCAGCTCTTGTTGTCTATATAAAACTCAAATGAATACAAGTAGTTCCTCAGGCGAAGGTGAAGGACGGGCGGAATGTCATCACACCATCTCAAGAGATTAATTGTGTGGGCACTTGGAATCTCATCGACATCAGACATTATCAACAAATCATCATCTTCTATGCCTGCAATTTTCAAGAGCTGGTCCAGTGCTAATCTCTGATATGCCTCTTCAACAAATGGATTTTCGCCTTTCTTGAATCTTCCTCCAATCGTCCCATAAGTCAGCCTAGGTTCAATAAACTTGAAATGGTCACGGTTGCTCACGAAGAGCAATGGTTTAGGCAAGCCTGTGAATGTTGAGTTTGACTCTAGAAGAACAAATTGTGTCACATACGGATGCAATTCATTCCATCGAATTGTAAGGATGTCAAGCTCATTACTGAAAAGCACTGCATCATAGACTCGTCTTGGTGATTCCCGAATTCCCCACCCATGAAGTTTGCAAAGAGTCTCCATTGATACATTCTCATTATAATAGTGAGGGACATTGTGGAAGGGCTTCGGAGGTGATTCCCATATTGGTCTTAGAAAGTAAGAGATCTTCTGCCCATGCAAATATACACCGAAGATGCATATGGGGACAATCATAAACAAAATCATATAGGTCCTCAGGTCCAACCCTCGCAGAATACATCGGAGTCTTGACATAATCAGCTCTGCACGAGTTCCCTGCTGTGGATTTAAAACAAAAAAATTTCTGAGATGCCAGGATTTTTTTTATTTTTATTTTTTTGGATCAGTAAAATGCCAGGATTATTTGTACACCAGAAAACAAAACATCTAAAAACTATACTTATATAAATTGGTATAGAAATTGTTATAATCCATATATATATAGCACCAATTCTCTTTGCTTGGAACATTTATAAAGAATTATAGATGTAAGAAAAACATGACCATCAGATAAAGATGGAATCCCAGAATGCTTCCAGAAAGTTGATTGAAGAAATATATAAAAACTTCAATATTCCTTCTTACAAGGGATAAAAGATCAACCTCAATGAGTAAAAAAAAAAACATATGAGTTTCTAACCCTCATTTTTCGACAATGATACTGAACTTTATTAAAAAGGCACAGGGTGCTACCCACGAAGTATAAAAAGGACAACGCCTATCTAAGAAGGGGGGAGAGAACAAGAGTTCAAAAAATCTGCAAAAGATGAAAATCAAGCCTTCATTCAGATGAACATTCTGAAACTACAATCATCGAAAAGAGAACAACCCATCAATCAAAAACTTAGTTAGCAGGGGCGAGACTATATCCATCTAAGTACCTACAAAGAAAAGTGGGAGCACATTATATACTTGAAAATTTTCTTTTAATCGGATATTAAGCCAAACCAGAGGTTCCCCATTACAGAAAAACTCAAACTAACAGGAAAATTATATTTGTTTTGCTAAAAGAACGGGAAAGAAGAAAATATATAACTGACAAGGGCACTTGAACTCAAAAAAATAAAGCCATTCTAATCCTAAAAGGAAACCGAAGATACCCATTGCAAAAAACTAAAAAGCAAACCCAACAAAATTAGATTCAAAACAAAATTTGAAGATGCAAAAAGAAAGGTACACAATTAAAAAGGGAGGGGAGGAAAAGAAAAAAGAAAAGTACCTGGCCACAAACGCCTTCGCAGATATCATCGGTCTTCTTAGAACTATAATACCCATCTGACATGATTATATAGAGTATGTAGAACCAAGAAGGAAAATGCCCAATTCGTCCTCTGTCTCTGCGTCTCCCTCTATTTCTCTGCAAGTAAATTCAGATCGTTGAGACCCAGATCGATCCCTCGACGAACCAAAGGACACAATTTCAAAGAGAAAGACGGCAAGGCAATCCCAGCAAAGCCCAACGATTCTTCAAGTTTATCTCAATCTCTCTCGGTCTCTCTCTCTCTCTGTCTCTCAAAACTAGTAACGTCAATTATAGCCGTTTGGTGGTTTTTCGCTCTTTCACCGGAAGGCTCTGTATAAGGAGAGACAATTAGTAAACAGATATTGACTGCCTCAAGAAAAATTAAGATTTTTAAGGAAAAAAAAGAAAAAAAAAAAAACAAACAAAAGTTAAGCCCTGTTAAAGTCGGATATTATGGTTTAGGGGTGTTGTAATTAACATAACTCCAAAAGAATATAGCCAGAACTTGGTGAGTATTTATTTTCGCTATTCCTTTGGATTTAGTAACAAATATCCATTATGAATGAGAGTCTCATCATAATGATATTACCACAAATACTATAATATCAGATAATTAAGAGTATCAGCACGTCCTCAAAAAAGAAAAAGAGTATCAGCGTGTTAACTCAGTCTCATCCACACGATCGATGTTACAGGGTTTAATCCATCGGTTCCTAGAGGAGGAAACGTGTGCAATAGAATGTCAGTTTTGTTGTTTCAGTGACCCCAACAACGTCAAGACATGGGCCACGTCATGCACCATGTTTTGGTTTCGGAAATTTTTGATGATGTTTTCGAAGGTTGGCGTAAGGGGGGGGGGGGGATTTGGTTCTCCACGCGCCGCTTGACCCGGTCAAGACGTTCGTAATAAATGCTGCGCCTGCGCTGGCCCCCTTCTGCTCTGTTCCCTTGTTTAAACTTTAAACAATAAACATTATCAACGTATTATTATTACAACATTATCAAAAGTTATCTTTTCACCATCAAAAAAATAAAATTTGTTTCCAATTATTCTATCCCAAAATCCAAACTAACCTTTTTTTGAAGAGAGAAATTAATTTTATATAAATAATATAAATAAATTTTATTTTCAGACTTTTCATACACCATATACATCTGTACAGTTTTATTGTTTTGCCATGGAGTAGGAAAACTTGACCTCTACCGTCTACGTCAACACTTGCTCATGGGCTAGCTCTTTCAATGTGTCCCCCTTTCATGACTTGCTTTTGTGTCTCTGTCCGTCATTCACTGCAGGGATCAAAGTTATCAAACATTAGACTCGTTTCTCTAGGTAAACGAGATAAAATGAGTTTAAAATTAAAAAGTTGAATAAAATTTTATTAAAATATATATTTTTAATATTATTTTTATTTTAAAATTTAAAAAAATTAAATTGATTATATGAGATAAATTGTGAAAACAAACGAAAAGGTTTTGTTTTATAAATCTTTAAAATCATCTCGTCTCATTTCATTTTATCTCATCTCATACCACAATCTAAATACTATTTAAATATAACTATTTTTTAATTTTAACTAATCATTACAGTAATAATTCATTACAATTTTTTTAAATTTTTAAACAAAACACAAAAAAATAATTCAATTTTTTAAATTTTAAAATAAAAATAATATTACAAGCTTATATGCTAACCCTCTTTTAAACTTTATAAATTTATAAAAAAAAAAATATGAATCCTAAGTGCATAGAAATTGGAAGATATACAGCTGTCATATAAGTATCAATGTCAAAGTTTTATTCAGATTCTGAATAATAAATACAATTTGAGTATTCTCGTATTAAATTTGCCCGCACCGTATGTTATAAATAATTTAAAATAGAATATAATTATATAATATTGTATATAGAGAGATATTGTAAATATAAAAAAAATGTGGATATCATTAATAATTAGATAAAATATTTAAAATGAATAAAAAATATTAAAAAATATAATATTTAAATGATATAAAGAGAAAATAGATAAACTGATATATGTTATATTATAAAATTAATATATAAAATAGAAAAAATAAATTTTGATGATGTATTTTAAATGATAGTATGAAGAAACCATTGTGAATATTCTTAGGATTTATTAATTTTTTATAGATACGATCCATATAAATAACGAGTTATAATTAAATGTTATTAAATAAAAATAAATCGATTTTTTTTACACTTTTTAAAATAAATAAACTCCTAAAAAGTAAATAAGATAACTATTTAATATTGTACGTATAAGATTTTTAAATAGGATAACATTTATATAAACATATAAGATTGTGTATATTATTAGAAACAACAATTGAATAAAAACAGAGAAAATTTCTGTTGCAAATAAACATATTGTTGTCCCTGCATCATCATCATCATCATTATTATTATTAACATTAGGAAGAAAAACTCTACATATATATATATGTATATATTTATATATTTTTTCAAAATATCCCTAAAATGCCGGCTTGTTTGAAAATATATATTATTCCAAAATTCTCATCTCTACTCTTTTCATCTATTTTCTAAATATAATTCAAATATAAAATTTTTAAACTAATCATTATGACTTTTTCAAACTTTCAAATAAAAAATAAAAAACAATTCAACATTTACAAATCATCAAATAAAAATAATATTAAAAAAATATATTTTAATAATATTTTAACTTTATAATATTTTTTATTAAATTTTTTCTCTTTCATTTTTTAAAACTTAAAAAATACTAAACTCAAACAATGTAACTATTATTCAAAAAATATATTACAATTATTCATCAAATTTCTATCCCATTTTACTCTTCGAGCGAGCCCTAAACTGGATAGAAGAGAATCTCTCTCAAGAACATCGACGGAACGGTACTATTGAGTGGGCGATATGAAGTTATTCAAAAATTCTACTCAACCTCTTACTATTCACACCATACTCCACACTCTATCTTTTTTTTAATTTTTTTTATCAAATATATTTTTATATGAATAGTGAATAAAAAATTATAAATAGTTTAAAAAAATAAATTCAAAAAAATTTTTAAAAAAATATTAAAAAAATATGAAGTGTGGAGTGTGGAGAGGATGAATAATAAAATTCGAAATTATTTTTTCATTTTATTATACGTACTTACGTAGCTTCCAAGAAAGTTCAACTGCGATGCGAGCGTTGATTTTTTTTCGACGCTTTCGAGGCCAGCTTAGACGGAACCTCGGAAAAGCATATTCTCGGATCGGATAGGCAGAACCTGGGGCCCAAAAAAAAGAAAAAAAATGGAAGCCTGTTTGTCTCTTTTTACATGATAGGGATGGTTACCCCAAAATTATGATTTCTCGGAGATACCAAAAATTAAGCCCACTCCCCTCTCTATTAATGAGAAATGCTACACAACCTCCTATTATTCACTCACACTCCACACTTCATACTTTTTAATATTTTTTAATATTTTTTTTAATTTTTTTTTGAATTTATTTTTTTTTAAATATTTCAAATTTTTTATTCACTATTCATAAAAAAAATATTTGATAAAAAAAAATTAAAAAAAAAAAGTGGAGTGTGGAGTGTGGTGAATAGTAGGAGGTTGGGAAGATTATTTCTCTATTAATTAAGCTTACGCATAATTCCAAAAATAATGTTGTCGTTAATGAAAATATCATCTATGCATGGTAAAATATGTTGACTATGAATGACAAATGATATTTATAATTTTGGAGTATTTAATAGTCACGTATTTTTTTTGAAAAAAATGAATAAATCTTAAACTTATATAAAAAAATTAATTTTTTAATAACGACCCCCACTCTTTTTCAAATAAAATATATATTTTTAAATAAAATACGTGAAGATTACATATTTCAAGACTGTATATAACATTACCGATGATGAATATACAATGGCCTTTCAAAACTAGTGAAAAGAAATTCAGTTTTTCTATTTCCTTTTTTTAATAAATTTTAATTTGTTAGTACCAAAAGTTTTGCTCACTTTAAAAAAAAAAAACGAAAACTCGTAGAATAATATTATTAAATAATCAAATTCACTAATTTTTTAGCCTGAATTGCGGTACACACAATGTCTCAACCATCTTTAAGGCATCTTCTGAAAATATAAATGATATTAATAATGGCATAGGTCGCATTTAAAATGGGATAGGTAATTTGTTCGTCAGATTTTCTAAAAATCCCACATTCATGGCTCACCCTTCTATCCATTAAAGTGTCGTTTAGATATTGAACTGAATTAAAATGAATTAAATTTTTTATAAATAATAATGAGTTGATATAGTGAAGTAAGTTTTGTGGAGGCCATCTAATATTAGTTTAGATGTACTTGTATATTAAGATGAGTTTAGATATATTTATAAGAATTTGAAAAAGTTATAGGTCCTACTTGTAAATAGGTGTTGAGTTAAAAAAGATCATGGATTATATGTGTAAAGAAGTTTTGAGTTGAAATGAATGTAATGATTTAAGAATTAGATATTTGAATATTATGCTCGATTTAAAATTAAAATAAATTGAATTGATCTCAGTTCAATTTAAATTTCAAATGGCACCTTAGTCTTTTGGCAACAATCTCCCTAATTTGCTTGTCCCATCCTTAATTTGCTTTCACCCTAGTGTTCTCAATTATTTGTACCTAACATTTTTCTGTAGGGACCCGCCTATCTATGTGAACCCCATTGGGATGCATGGATATGTAAACACAAATAAATAAATAAATTGTATTTTAGTAAATAAATATCCTAGGATGATCCAAATCTCCTTTGTTTTGTAGGTAACTCCGAGGGATTTGTAAGAAAATTGCTAAAAAGTGATGAGATAATTCAATAAACTTTTATTCAATGCAATTTAAATAATGTAAAAGCTGAAAAAAATGTAATTATAAAGGGTGTGATCATCAAACGATATACCTCTTAGAATGACACACTCTTCATGGTGATGGTTTCCATTGCGTGATGGTTTCATTGGGTGATGGTTAAGGAAATATCAAAAGACACAATCTTTTGATTTAGTCAAAAGGTTGTATGTGACTTGTGAAGTGTTAAAAGATATAACATTTTGATTTAGTCAAAAGGTTGTGTCACTTATTAAAGTTGTATCGTTTACCAACTATTGAGTTACCAATAGTTGTCATTTACCAACCGGTGCACAATGACCTATAAATAGGGGTCATTGGTGCATAAATTCATTCACTCAATTCTCCTTATCCATTACCGACTTGTGGAATAAATACCCTAACAGGAGTGTCACCATATTGACAAATTTTGTTTCTATTTATTCTTCATAATTTATAGTGGTATCAGATCCAGGTTATGTTAAAGAGAATTTTTTTCACTTATTGTGAAGACGATTAATAGACAAATACTTGGTTTGGCAACCACACTTGCATATTATAATCATCTTTGAATGCTTGAAAATTCAAGAAATAAACTTTTTCAAATCACAGTGGGTGGATTAAAGTACATTGGGAATCTTCAAAATCTTATAAGTTGTTATTATTTTGAAGAATATTATTGAAATATTTTTACACAAATAAATAATGCATTTTCTAATTTTTCATCACTCATTGTCACTGTTTTAGTGGGTCGTCGGAGTTCATCACCTTGGTTTGGCAACCACAATTACATATTATAATCATCTTTGAATGCTTGAAAATCCAAGAAATAAACTTTTTCAAATCACAGTGGGTAGATTAAAGTACATTGGGAATCTTCAAAATCTTATAAGTTGTTATTATTTTGAAGAAGATGATTGAAATATTTTTACACAAAGAAATAATGCATTTTCTAATTTTTCATCACTCATTGTCACTGTTTCGGTGGTTCGTCGGAGTTCATCACCGTTGCCGGACTTCGTGGACCTTGGGAGCACGTCGGAATCCTCAATACTAGCCACCATTTCGCCAGACAGAAGTAAGGATACAAGTTTCTTAGTTTCTAGAAACATCCAGCGCGAGGAAGAATAAGACCCTAGACGAAACTGTTTAACAATCATCAGATTCAAAAGCATAACGTCTACCTCCAAATGGTGCCATTCCATCTTCTCCAAGTCAAGCCGCATATCAAGCCGAAGACCAAGTTGCTGATCGCGCCATTGACCGAGCCGCTGACTGCCAATATTCTTTTGGACTTGGTTTGAACCGACTGAATTGGTTTACTCCTTTTCCTGAACCGGCTCGGGTAGTAGTTTTGGTTTTTGAGTCGTTCGAGATTATTTCAAGCCCGATTTATTTTATTCAAAAACTGTTGTGTTCTAAATTTCGTGCCAAAACACTACATAGCACCTATTGGTTGAAATTATCGTCATAATTTCTTTGAAAAATGTGACACATCAAGGAAAAGGTCGTGGATATTCTCAATTGGACCGCCACTTTCATTATTCTCTTTATTTAAAATATAATAGGAAAATTTCAAAATTGCAACCTTGGATTAAATCCAAGAGTTATTATTACTATTAAATTTGTAATAATTTTAATTTTTTACAGTTAAACTATTGTATTTAAATAGTACACATTTATTATTTATACATTCTTCTTGTTATTAATTTTTAAGGTTTATTATTCATAGCACCGAAGACAAGTATTGATCCCATGAGAATAGAAAAACTAAATGAAAGAAATTTCTAGGCGTAGAAAAAGGTACATAACTTTTATTCCAACCCATGAAAATACTTTATATATATTAACAACACCAAAGTCATCAGAAATTGTAGAAAATGGCACAAATGAAAGTGGGAGCAATGTTTCAAGTGAAGATAAATGGGAAGATCATAATGCATGGACAAAAGTTTTAATTTTACATTGTATGAATGATTACATTATTCATTTATTTGAAAACTATGAAATTGCTAAAGAAATTATGGATGTAGTTAAAGCAAAATATGGTTTAAAGCTGGATACTTATATATAGTTATTATTGGATAAGTATAACCGGACTTGTATGAAAAAAAATGATGATATTGACGATCATGTACTTCAAATGGAGTTAATTACAAAAGAATTACATGATGTTGGTCATCCTTTCATTGATAAAATACAAGTTACTATCATACTAAATAATCTTATTTCATATTGGAATCATATTGTTACTTCTTTAATACATAGTAAAAATGAAATAACAAGAAAAAATAATGTAATAAAAGCATGACATAACCGATGTAGTACGAGATTGTCGAAGCCCATATACAGGACGACAGCAACGGTCAACCTGTCCTATTATTGAACACTTTCTCCATCTCCTAAGCTGCAACTTGAAACATTCTAAACTAAGCTAAAAGCCTAAAAGCCATAAAGAATAAATTAACTGCATGTCGTAAAGGAGTATGTAATATATATAAAGTATTACAATAACATACTGCTCAAGGGACAAGAAGAAGGCTTTCGTTTTCTTTTTCAACTTGGTAAATAAATAAGATGAATAAAGTTTTTTCATTTCCGTTTGTCCTGCAGCATTGTTTTGATCCCTTCCATGGTCAATAGCTGGCACCCAAAAGGAGATCATCATTAATGAATTCAGAAGGAGTTGGACTGTTGGAATTTAATAGAGAGTGTAATTTGGGCTATTACTTTGTTGGACTAGTCTTCACCTACTACTAACGCGGTCCATACGGTTTGGATTGCTAAATTTTGATATTTATCATGTTATATACTATACTCTTATCGCTCTCGTATCATTGCGTTGATCTGATCATATAGTACATCAATTTTTTGGATCAGTTCTGTTATCTATAAGTTTAGTATGTAACACATCACTTGTTGTAGGACCTATTAGAATAATAATAAAAAATATCCAAATACTATTTATTAATAGATTTTTTCTTTGATTAGGTCTTTAAAGAGAAATAAAAGTTCATGGACAAAACATTATCCTAATGTATAAAATATGACTTCGATTGTCCTTTATTGTTTTTAAAGAAAAATTGAGAAAGTGATGGATAATGTTACCTACCTTATTATGGTGGGATATCGATAGAATGAAAGTGCACGGTACTAAGAATTTTTCCGTATTTTGGGATGGGCTTCGACGAGAGTGGTTGGGCTTCTTCTGTACTTTTCATTTTGCCCAGCCCTACACGCTAATCAGGCTTCTTTTTTTTCCACTCCAAGTGGCTCGATGAATATATAGAGCAGCCCACACTCATTTTGGACCATCTGGATCTATCCAAAGATTGGTTGGGCTCGGAGACCAATTCCTCGTGCCGAAGGACCGAAGGTTTGCCATCTCTTCGTTAGGGTTTGCGGTTCCTTACCAGTGATCGCCACGTTAATTTTTTTTATTTTTTATTTTTGATAATTTTCTTGAGCTCCATAGATTCGCCTTTGGGGTCAATACTCAATTTGCCAACTGAAATAAAACTCTTTTTTCGAAACCCCGGGAAAATAAAGGCACAGCGAGATCGGTACTCTTCTTTTGATAAACTTAGTCGATCATCTCGCCATCCCAATCAAGTAATTTCGCGTCATAACTTCTCCTTATTTCAATGGAACTCTCAATTTAGGTTCACTCTTCGTTAATTTGTGTTTCGGGAGCATTTTTCCAGATAATTCGAAATTTCAATAATCCATTATTGTTTTCTCAATTTCAGTTTTACCAGATTGATGAAATTCTTCTTGGCGTTATTTCAGGATTTATTGCAATTTGGTGACCGAGGAAGATGGATTTGGTCTCTGGTTACAAGGTCATCTCACTCTCCCTCTCTCTTTATATATATATTTTTTGTTTTAATTTTTTGTAGTCTGTGCATTATTGAATTTCGATGCCTAATAAGTTAATTGATTGTTGTGCAGGGGGTTGTTGGGCTTGTTTTTGGCAATGAGAATTCCGCTTCAAACGAAGACAGGTAAGTTTCTCTTCCACGAGGATGATAGTTATGAGTTCAAAAGCTTATTGTATTTGACTCAGTTATGATTTGCCTTCTCAAAACAGACCACAGATAAAATTATACTCTTGTATTGCTGTTGGTGCTTTATTAGAGTTGTTGGAGATGAGGTCTGTTTAATGTGATAGATGTTGGTAACTAATGTATTATCTCATTGGAATAGGTGATTAATGTAGAAATACGTTGGTTTTAGTTAGTAATTTTCAAGAAATATTGCCTATCTTGTTCTGTAGTTGCCACCTTTTGCCTTTCTTTCAATCACATTTTTTACATTTTTGTTTTTTTGATAAGTAAAAATATTGTATATATCAAAAGGAGAAACCAAGTACACTGAATGTATACAAGAAAACACCTTGTCCAAAATGACCCAACAAGCCCCTAATGACCCAAAAAGCCCATAAAAAAAAACTCAAAATACATCAGACCCGACCCCAACCCCTAGTTTCCCGTAGAACTAAAACTCTACCCGAACACCAACCCAAAATACATTTTTTACATTTTGAATATTTGACAATGCTATTTGCTTCCTTAGTTACAAGTCATCTTTTATTTTCCACAACTCCTATGGGTTGACTCAAGTAGTAGGGGCCTTGGTCTTGGTGGTATGCTCCATTCAGGTCTAAGGTTTGAATCCTTTTGGGTGTAAACAATTTCTAGGGGCCATCGGACTCTGGGAGTTTCCCCTTGAATAACCCGAGGTGTACATGCAGAAAACTCCTTGCTAATGGCATGTGCACCCCCGTGATTAGTCGCGTCTTTGTTCTCAAACACCTGGTGCCAATAAATAAAGAATTTGGACCGCATATCCTTTTGTCATCAACATGCAGTATTATGTTCTGGAGAAGTATTTGATTCATGTAATCAATCCACTGTTTGCTTTGTATTGATAGCTATGTTGAGCGCTTGCTCAACCGTATAAGCAATGGTAAACTGGCAGAGGACAGGAGGAGTGCTATGACCGAGCTTCAGTCTGTTGTAGCAGAAAGTCCAGCTGCCCAGCTAGCATTTGGTGCAATGGGTGAATGATTCTCTTTTTCAACGAAGTGAATTAGTCTTTTTATAATGATATCACTGTATAATTTATTTTGTCTACTTTTTCAGGCTTCCCTGTAATTATGGCAGTCTTAAAGGAAGAACGTGATGATGTTGAAATGGTGACAGACCTTTCTTTCCTTTATGTCATGTTTTGCCTGTTCTCAGTCCAATTTCATCACTCAAAAAAGTAATTACCAAGTTCTCCATTTAAGAGAGAATGAACTGATTTACTTATAAAAAAAAAAAAAGAGAATGAACTGACTGTGACTTCCAGTTGTCTGCAGCTTGATGATTCGAGTAAGGGTTTTTAGGTAGTGGAGAAACAGTTATGACATTTTCTCAAGTATTGGCAGCCCTATTAGCTTAAACATTTTATGTTTTATTGGTTACATTCAACAGTTACGTAAACACATTGGTCTTATCCATATTTATTTTTGTAGATTCTATTTCCTTTATTTAGGCTAAGTCGTTTTTCCGGAGATGGATCCCTAAATTCTATTATTTTATTGGAGCTACTGCTTATGAGCATGATGGAGTAATCGCACAGATTTGGTTCTGGCCTTGGATGCTGGTTTTGCAGAAAATACACTTAACTATAATTTCAGAATCTCTTTTTGAAGGACTCCACAGTCTACTTACCATAAAAAAAATTGAGGATCTAAGTGTGTTCAGATCATGGAGATGGTTCTCCAGATGTTGTGATGGAGAACCAGATTTTCTGCTATGCTAAGGCTCTTTTATGCGCGTATTGGAAACTGATTAAGTGGGGCACGAAAATCTTATTCGTTTTTTTTTACATGTAATAAATTTTTATAAAATGGGCAATAAGGGATGCGATCCTAGTTCACGGGATGTGTACAAACCTAAAAGCAAAACTAACATCTCAGATTCAAAACTTAAAATAGCTCCAAACAGATTCGGAGTACCTTTTTTGTTACTGTTGATGAAAAATAATTCACTATTATTACAGTGCATTCATGCAGCAAGATTCAGATTGAATGGACATAGAGGGAACGGGGTCTAGTTCAGTTTTACCCCAATGTTTGCCTGCTTGGTCTGCAAGATCGATTGTTATACTGTATTCTCTCTTCCATTGGTTTTATGAACATCTCATTCTGAAAAAACACTATATAACAAAATGATATTTAGTTTTATTATGTCTAAAAACTGAGTATGAAAATGACTTGCCAAAAAAAACTGAGTATGACAATGACTTCGCCCATTCCATTTGTGCAGGTTCGAGGTGCTCTAGAAACTCTTGTAGGTGCCCTGACTCCTATTGAGCATGCAAAAGGGTCAAAGAATGAGGTTCAACCAGCTTTAATGAATACTGATTTGCTTTCCAGAGAAGCGGATAGCATTTCTCTTCTTCTAAGTTTGTTGGTGAGATCTCTTCACTTACATGTTGGATCATCATGAATGTGTGGTTAATATCCTTCTCTGTTTATGTTATTTTTTGCTTAGTTTATGCATAAAGATGCACGATCTTTTTCATTTCTCTTTTTCTCTTGGTGTCTTGGCAGTCGGAGGAGGATTTCTATGTGCGATATTATACTCTTCAACTTTTGACAGCACTCCTCACAAATTCTACCAATAGGTATTAGTTTTGTAGTTACTATCTTGCTTTTGTGCCTAAACTTTTGTTTTATTCTTTCAAGTTTTGCTGGGAAGAATCTGTGCTGATTTCATCTTCAGGCTACAAGAAGCCATTCTTACCATTCCACGCGGTATAACTCGGCTGATGGATATGCTAATGGATCGTGAGGTACAAGCGTGTTTGTGACATCTAGCTTCTATTTTTTCTTAATTTTACAACTTAACTTTATCATGGGCATATTTCTCTACAACAGAAGCTTTTAAATGTGATCTTGTTTAATTAGAAAATTTGAATTCTGCATATAGCCTCTCCATGGTGATTGTGGTTCCTGTTTGTTAATCTTTCACATAATAATTAAAAAAAAAATTGAGCCTTTTGAACTTTTGGCTTTTGTAATAATTTGTGAGAAGGGAACTCCGACTTATACTTAATGTTCCGGTAATCTTCTTGTTCTCTTATTGATAATGATTGTGGCTATTCTAGGTTATTCGAAACGAGGCCTTATTGTTGCTTACTTATTTAACCCGTGAAGCCGAGGTAAGATTTAACTTTCACTTCTTCATTTCATTTTTCTTGTGAATATGCACTTGCAAAATATTTTTTTATTTTCCTTGCTAAGTAATATGGTTTTGTGATTTTAGGAGATTCAAAAAATTGTGGTCTTTGAAGGTGCATTCGAGAAGATTTTCAGCATCATCAAAGAGGAAGGAGGTTCAGAGGGTGGTGTCGTTGTGCAGGTGATTCATCGTTACTCATCCTGTAATGAAAGTTTAATCTACTCGTTCTAGCTTGTTTGCAGACAGGGCATTAAATACAAATGACTTTTATTGATTGGGCTTCTACTATTAAAGTTCCTTTTCTTTTTGCCCATGGATTTCTACGAGAGTTTCACAATGAAGTTACAACAGAGCTTTAGTGCCTCTTTGCATCACTAATTTTCCAGCTAAATAAGACCACTCTTTATACGATAAAACTAATTGGCCATATGCATCAATGGAAGCTTTAGTATTGTACATTTTTTTCATCGTTTAATGTATAGTTACAATTCTACTTGTAGTCTAAGTTAAGGACAATTCCACTGTTTTTTTATATTGACACCCTCATGCTTTGTATTAAATTTTTGTGGCCTCCTTATGGATAATGGTGCCCATCTGCCCTGTACCAGTGAAACATTTAGGTGAGGGGAAAACTACAGCGAGAAATATTGTTGATCAATCATCATGATTTTACTGTGTGGTTCTACTTACCCAAATACGCACTTAAACATAGTGAAGGAAGTTTATTCTTTGTATAGAATCTGTCAGAATAAAAGGGCAGTGTTCTCATGTGTTTGTCTTGAGGCCTGTTTCTGAGGCCTTTTGTCTTTATCAGAACTTGGAAGGCAGTTATTGTCATGTATCACGGCCTCCTCCTAGATATCCCTATGTGTCTAGATATTCCTCCATTCAGTTCTATTTTTCTTTTCACCAATAAAAAAAATGTTTTGTTGTTCTTTACAAACATTTGAGAATTCTATGAATATCTTGTCACAAAAATTTTATATATGTAACTGTGCAGGACTCTCTTGAATTGTTGAACAATCTTCTCCGCAATAATGCATCTAATCAGGTTTGCAGCCTTGGTCATATTATATTTATGCATCCAAAAATTTAATGCATGAGATTCTTTCCTGCTGCTAATTTTAAATGTGCTTCAGATACTATTGAGGGAAACTATGGGATTTGACCCCTTATTATCAATTTTGAAGCTACGGGGAAGTACTTACAGTTTCACTCAACAAAAGGTTAGATACTCAAATAATTGTAAAATCTATACCATAGGCCTTTGAGCATGCTGTCACAGAAGCCTTATGTTATTTCTTCTTGTCCTGGGAACAAACACCATGCCAGTAGACAATTATTCTCCTCAGTGCATTAGAGACCATTAATTTGTTAATGGTGGGAGGTCCGGAGGCTGATCATGGAAAAGATGTGAATATGCTGACAAATAAAACCACTTTGGTTCAGGTTCCTTACTAACTTTGCATCTGCTATTAATTAAAGCATTAGAATTATTGCTTTGGTGCTATCATACACTGTATGTTGTGCATTGTTTGTAGAAAAAAACATTGGATCATCTTCTGATGTTGAGTGTTGAAAGCCAGTGGGCACCAGTAGCTGTCCGTTGCACGGTAAGATAATTACATTAAGTAAATGCTTAAGAATCCTATTTTAAAGTTTCAATGCTCTATGCTAATCTTCCAAATTATTTTGCCTAATGTCTGTGTTTTTTCTTTTTGATGAGGTGCAACCCCTAGGGGTTGGCTCAATTGTTTAGGGCCTTGGTCTTTGGGTATGCTCCTTTCAAGTCAAAGGTTCAAACCTTTGGGTGCAAACAATTTCTAGGGGCCATATCCCTTCACCGATAATTTACCCGATCCATTGCATTTGCATTGTCTCCAAGTTTTCTCATCATCAAAAAATAAATGGAAGAATATTGGAGAGGATGTGCATCCAATGGGCCTTTGTTCTGCAGTTTCAGTAGCATAGTGTCAAATATTTGTGTTAGGTGGATTATATATTCACCTCCGCGAATCCGTTTTGTTTTTTTCTTGCCTTTAACATACAATTGTAACTTTGATAGGCTATGACCGATTATGAGGGAACTTGAAGGTATATTTGGTTAAGTTGCTTTTCATAGTTTATTCTCTTTTTCAGGCATTACGATGCATTGGTGATCTGATTGCTGGACATCCCAAGAATATTGATATCCTTGCAAGCAAAGTTCTTGGAGAGGAACCTCAAGTAGAACCTGCTATGAATTCAATTCTTCGAATCCTTTTGCGGACGTCTAGTATGCAAGAGTTTGTTGCGGCGGATTGTGTTTTTAAGAACTTTTGTGAGGTTGATGATGTGTATCTGCTCTATTTTTGCCGTTTTCTGTTTTTTATTCATTTTGGGAATGTTCAATGTTTATTTTATAGACTAAATTGTTTGATAATGTGAATTATTGCCACTTGGCCTTGTATGTTTAAGATTTATTTTAATTTGCTTCTTGCTCCACCACATTTGAATCAGAAAAATGCCGATGGCCAAACAATGTTAGCATCCACATTGATTCCTCAACCACATTCAATGACTCACGCTGCCCTTGAGGAGGATGTGAACATGTCATTTGGAAGGTTTGTATATTCTATGTGCATTGAGGACTGCATTTTACTATTGAATACTTCACTCTGAGCGGATCGGGAAATTGAATTACATCCATTGAATTAAAAATAGATCATCACATTCTTTTCCCATTTTAGGTGGCAAAAGCTACTTTTGATCAATAACCTAAAGTGTTTTTCTCCTGCAGCATGCTATTGCGTGGCCTTACTGTGAGTGAAAAGGATGGTGATCTTGAGGTAATGTGAAACTTTAGTAATTTAAACACAAGTTTTAAGTAAAACAGTAGTACCAGCTGAAAGTGTTGGATCATGTCATCTTTACATAAGAAGATTTTGATCTTTTGATGTCTGCCAAACTTAAATTTCTAATTTTGGCGCTTGCTTTTTGAAAACTTCCTAGCTGATATTTTGAAATACACAGACTTGCTGCAGAGCTGCTAGTGTTCTCTCTCATATATTAAAAGACAATATCCAGTGCAAGGAAAGGGTAAGCAATCGAATTCCCTAGTCCTTTCTGTCTTACCTTGCATCTAGTACTAGTATGATCCAACAGATGTAACCTTTAAATACTCCCCATGTATATGGGTTGCTCACAGAAATTATAATGATCAGGTTAAAAGTTATATGGAGAATGATTGCATTGGACTGGACAGATTAATCCCAAGAGTGGACAATGTTTCACGTAAACTGTACTGGGATGTATTTCCTTTTTATTTTTTAGGCCATTGAAAAAGAGAAGCCTAAAGTAAGGGCGAAAAACTTGGTTTTTTTAGTTGGAACTTCTTGGATGGGGAAAATGACTCTCTCTGTTATTTATCTGATCTTATTAGAGAATTTGCAGGTTTTGCGAATCGAACTTGAGGCACCCATGCCATCCATAGGAGTTTCTGAGCCACTAATGCACCGGATGGTGAAATACATGGTACTCGCCTCCTCCATGAAAAGTAAAGATGGAATCTCAAGTACATCAGGAAATCTGTATGTTCAACCAATTATCTTGAAATTGCTGGTCACCTGGCTAGCTGAATGCCCTAGTGCAGTGCATTGCTTCTTAGATTCACGTCCCCACCTTACATATCTGCTCGAATTGGTGTCAAATTCCTCTGCTACGGTATGCATAAGGGGTTTGGCAGCATGTCTCTTGGGAGAATGTGTAATTTACAATAAATCCATTGATAAAGGAAAGGATGCATTCACAGTAGTTGATACCATAGGCCAGAAACTTGGGCTTACATCATACTTCATGAAGTTCGATGAGATGCAGAAAAGCTTCCTTTTTACCTCTGCAAAGTCAGCCCAGCCTCGCAAACCTTTGACAAGATCTACTGCTGCTAGTATGGCAGAGATTGAGGATGTTGTTGAGAGGGATTTGTCTGATCAGAAAGATTTGGACCATCCGATTCTGTCAGCAATCTTTGATGCTCAATTTGCGAACTTTGTTAAGAGTTTGGAAGCAGATATCAGAGAAAGCGTTGTTGAGGTCTATAGTCACCCAAAGAGCAAGGTGGCAGTGGTACCAGCAGAATTGGAGCAGAGAAGTGGGGAAAGTGATGGGGAGTATATCAAGCGGCTGAAAGCATTTGTGGAGAAGCAGTGCTCCGAGATACAGGTATTGTTGGCATGATTTTATATTCCTCGATATTTTTCTTTTGAAAAGCATCACGGATGGATGACTAGATGTGATATCATTTCCCTTGTATAGCACTGATGTATATGTCCCTTCTTATCTATAAAAAAAATGTGTATGTCCCTTCTTGGAGTCACAAAAGGTGTTATTGGTCTTCAAAATGTTTAATATGCTGTACTTCTGCTAACAATTTCAACATCTTTATAGGCAATAATTGTAAGATTATGCCACTGCATCTTCAACCATATTAATCTTTGCAGTCAACACAAATGACTTGTCGAGTTTGGTAGACAAGAAGAGCCGGTGATTACAGGCTCCTGGAATGATTGTAGAATGATTCCATAGAATTTCACTTCAGTATGCATATTTAACAGGTACAAAACAAATATGGACGGACTTGGTTTTTATCTGCCCTTCTCTTGTTTTTCAGGACCTTCTTAGTCGGAATGCACTTTTAGCTGAGGACCTCGCAAAAACAGGTGGAGGTGGTTATTCACAGCCTGAGCAGAGAGCAAGTGGTGCCTTGGATAGAGTCCAGGTGGAGACTCTCCGAAGAGATCTTCAAGAAGCATCTCAACGATTGGAGATGCTCAAAGCAGAGAAAGCCAATATTGAATCTGAGGCATCCATGTATCAAAATTTAGCTGGGAAGATGGAATCCGATCTGAAGAGCCTATCTGATGCTTATAACAGTCTTGAACAGGCCAACCTCCATCTGGAAAAGGAGATGAGAGCTATGAAGAGTGGAGAGCCGTCAACGTTTCCAGATGTTGAGGCGATAAGGGCTGAGGCAAGAGAAGAAGCCCAGAAGGAGAGTGAGGCAGAACTGAATGATTTGCTTGTGTGCCTTGGGCAAGAACAGAGCAAGGTTGACAAATTAAGTGCAAGATTGCTGGAGTTGGGAGAGGACATTGACAAACTGCTTGAAGGTATTGGGGATGAAAGTGGACTGCCTGAAGATGTTGAAGAGGAGGAAGATTGATCTCTCTCTCTCTCTCTCTCTCTCTCTCTCTATATATATATATATATGGTGATTTCAATTTTCTCCCACCCCCAAGCTTCCTAAAAAATCTGCCTTAGTCTCTCATTGTTGTCTTTTGTTTTCCCTTTGTTCAATTCTAATTCCTCCTCGAACCATGAACAAGACCACCATCTCTTAATGTGTAAATTAATGTTGACTGACGTTAATTATTTGATCTTCAGGCATTGTTTGGCGGTGTGTTACGTTGGGATTTTTTTCTTTTTTAATTTTTTTTACGGGCAATGTGAAAATCATATTGAATAAAATGATAGTACAAACAATGGTGGAGGAAGATCCCAACAAATATCTCAAATTTAGTTAATAAAGAGCAAAAAATAATAAAACACAAGAAGAAACGACTCCAATTAAATTGGGCTGGTCTCATGGTGTTAACGGGTGATTTTGAAGAAAAATGCTACTTTGTTTACTCATTTTGTCTTCTCATTTTAACACTTCATGTATTTTAATTTATTTTTACTTAATAGTTAAGGGAATGATTATTTGTATATTATTTTTTTTAATATTTTTAAAAAATATTTTAAAATGATAAAAAAATAGAAATTAAAAAATTAGAAAAAAAATAAAATGTTGAATTTGGCCTAGCATTCAGCTTGGTTTGTCCACAATGGTCTACCCAAAATGAGTATGTAGATGAACGCTGAAGAGAACAAAAAGGAATTACAGGGTGCGATCTTTTTTAAAAGAAATGATATTTGTAGTTATGAAATGTGTAAATGTCGTATAATTTTTTTTAAAAAGTAGATAAATATGAGATTTATTTAATAATTAATAATTTTTTTAATTGTAGATTATTTTTTTAAAAATAATTACATGATGTTTACACACTTTACGATTATATATAGGGTTATTCATATTTTAAATAGGACGACAAAAAGAGAGAAAAAATAGCAAAAAAAAAAAAAACTAGAAAGAAGGGATAATAACGAGAGAGAGAGAGAGAGAGAGAGGGTAGAAAACGAGGAAGTAAAGTAGAATTTCTTCATCTCTTTGTGAACATACGCATTTATTTCTTCCTAATTGGAATTACAGTCAACATGTTGCAACAAAATTGCAAGGCAATTCTTTCCTTGGTTTGTCTAAGAATTAGCGACGATGGATAAGGATCAATTTATTGGATTTAAAATGTCGTATTATTCGTAATAAGATGTTCATCGAAACACATCTACTTCTATTTATCGAGTCATGATTTTATATTAAATTCTTATTGCATTATTTTCTTATTGTATGATGTTATCCATTAATTACTTAATTAATTATATTTTAAATTAATAAATTTAATAATTGATATATAGATAATGTCCCATAAGAATGAAAAGATGGCGTAATGCATAATTCATTTCTTTTTGTAATTATCCGTTAATTCAAGCTCAGCAAAGTTCCCGATGTGATCTTTGCTGACGTGGCACTTTGACGAGAGGTACTTAAGAGACGTGCATATGCATATTACTGGGGAATGAGCACAAACGACGAGAAGGTAACATACAGAGGGATCAGGAGTTTGAGTTCGAATGGATACACAAGGAACTTCTTTGGATTCAGCTTCGCGTGCTATCGAGCACAAGGCCTTTGCCAGGGTAGGACTGCTTGGAAACCCGAGCGACGTATACTACGGCCGTACGATCTCTTTCACGCTCGGCAACTTCTGGGCTTCCGTCCATTTGCAGCCGTCCGAGGAGCTCGTCATCAAGCCCCACCCCACCCACGATCTCGTCCAGTTTCGCTCCCTAGATCACCTGGTCCTTCCTTCCTCTCCATCTCTCTCAAATTATATATACATTTGCATGACTATGCATGGGTGCGTCTTTGTTTTGGTGTGCTTGATCTGGAAATCGAAGATCCGTGTTCTGTGATTTCATTTAATTTTGTAAATCGGTTATTTTCTTCATTTTAGTGTTAAATGAATGCATATAAGGCGCTCAAATTTATGGTTTTATTTAATTTGGCATTTAACTTGATCAAAGTTTTGATTTTTGGGAGAATCGTGCTTACTTCTTGGTTTAAATTCGAAAGTGATTTAGACTGACGTGTAGCTCGTATTTATTATCATTATTCTAGAACTTAGATTGTGGTCAATTTTTAAATTAGATATTAACGTGCCGGATTTGAAACGATGGCATTAGAAGTACACTTATATTATCCTTATTATTAAAGGGGTGGTTGAGTTATCTTCTGCAAGTACCAATGTTTATGGTTTCATATGATCCAATTGAATCCCTTGCGCAGTTCAAAAAATAAAATAAAATTGAAGCCCTTGTAGACCAACTATGGGAGGGCCACAACTCTGGCAGCAACTGAACTAGAATTTTTGGTGTTTGTTAGGGGAGGGGGACCACGTATGTGCCTGCATTTATATAAAATAGAAGGAAAAACTCTTAAATCCAAAATAATTTTCCACAAAAGTTGCACGTCTATAATTTCCTATTTGGTATGACGTGAACAAAAAAAAAAAAAAACCTCAGTAGCTCGTTTTGGTGGCTTTTTGTCGTTATAATTATAAACGGATGATGATACAACAAAAATAGTGTTCTCTTTTCTTGTATAGATAAACCAACGTAGGTCTGCCCCTAATGATTTAGGCCTTTGGGTCTTTCCTCACCATTGTAGCTTGTCTGAGTCTGCTCTAGTTTTCAGATGGTTAGATATTAGGGGTACTTTTTTGTATGGGCTTGAATGATCATGTATTAAGAGGTAAATAGGCTAACAACTCCTTTGCTGGTTCTACAGCAATAGATGATATATTCTACGGTAGAATATGTATTCACCATTTAAGTAGTTATGCCTTCCTTTTAACAGATTGGGAGGTTACCATTCGAATGGCAAAGTTATTGCTGTTATTATGTATTTGGAGTTCTGTATGAATATTCATTTGATTGATTGCTGTAGGCATTGGTGTTCCTATATTGTTATTTTTTTCATTTAACCATTATGCCCTCCAAATCACATTTTCATTTAACCGAAATAATCATTTACATATTTTAGCTCATTGAGTCTATATTTGTCTTAGTCCTTGTATGTGACAGAAATGATTCCGGATTTCTTAGAGGATTAAAAAGATGATCTTCCTATTGTTTACAGGTGAATCGATTGAATAATGAAGGTTATTATGGGGGTGTACGATTACTTATGGCAATTTGTAAAGTGTTTCATAATTATTGCAAAGATAACAAGATTGACATTCATGGGAAAAAGTTCACTCTATCCTATCACACTAATATCCCTCGCCAGGTAGACCTTCAACTCAGTCCTACCAGATATTACTTACTTCTTTGTGTGCTCATCATTATATCAATTGTTTGATCATCATTACATCAATTATGATGCACCATTCTATGATTTTTCTTCCAGGATTCCAATGTAAAATTCACCATTTCTCTGTCATTTTGTTGCGTAGGGGTTTATACAAATTAGTTTTGAATGGAGTCCATCGTCCCATAAACCAAAGTTTTGGAGGAATCCTAGATTCTTAAATGAACTGAATGCTTGTGTGCCCTTAGATTCTCTTGAGCTATTCACAACAAATAAGAGGATGCCTGGGAATCTCCCAAGGATTCATGACAATATTAATTATGACTCTAATCAAATTCCACCTTTAAGGTTTAGAATTGTGAATTAGTTATGACTCGTGGTAGACTTTTCTTTTTTTGGGAGGAATCGAGCCTGCAATATGAATAAATGACAAAGCCTGATATTCATTTCTTGTCTGTTTTAACTATAATATGTAGTTGTTCATTACTGTATCTATAATGATCAATTACAGTTACTCGTGTCTTCCAATATAGCTTGAATTTGATGTTTAGTTTGATGCATTAACATTTGAATTTTTGTTTTCTTTGGTCAAACTTTTATTCACGTTGACTTTTAAAGGTTATGTTTTCTAAATCTTTTTGGACACCAATGAAAATGGCCATACCATTGAGAAAGATACCATCCACACCTCAACAACTATGTTTGATGTTATCCATTTTGGTTGTGGACAAATACTAAATTGCAAGCATGATTTTTGTTGCAAAGTTTGTTGACTTTTCTACTGTCCTTTTGTTGTTTCTGTTTTTTTTTTTTTTTTGAAATAGGAGTAATAGTTGTATAGGGCTTCATGTTTGACTATTTTTATATTACAACATGACACTAAGTTATAATTTTGACATTTCAGACAGGACTTTCAGGTTCTAGTGCTATTGTCTGTGCTGCCCTAAGCTGCCTTCTTGACTTCTACAGAGTTAGGCATTTGATTAAAGTAGAGGTCAGACCTAACCTTGTCCTTGCTGCCGAGAAGGAACTTGGTATTGTTGCTGGTCTCCAAGACCGGGTGGCACAGGTTTATGGGGGTCTTGTGTACATGGTACGTGTTTTTCAATTTTGACTCATGTAAGTCACAGTTAATGGATAAAAATGCAATGAAGCAGATACTCAAATTCCTTGTGCAGGATTTTAGCAAGGAATACATGGATGACCTGGGGCATGGTATCTATACACCCATGGATATTAGTCTTCTCCCACCTCTTTATCTCATCTATGCGGAGAATCCTAGTGATTCAGGGAAGGTTAGTTTTGAACTAAATTTTCCCTCCTAACTTGCAGTGATATATTTGTTATGGGCTACCATTCTCATCTGGTTTAGTTATGCATGATTTTAAAAGCACGTTAGGTACTCCTTATGTGATGAAAGGGCATGCAATAGTTTTTAGCAGTCAAAGGAGTACTCACTATAGTAGAAGTAAATTGTATCTGACTGGATGGGAGCAGTAATTCTTGTTTTTAAAGTTGGTCTGATGGTCTTACTATTGATTTCTTTTTTAACAAGGAGAAATTTTGTCAAACCAATATGCTCTACGACATTCACATTTTAACTACCTTTTGTTTCAATTGTTTCTGATTGTGTCAGTTGCTTAATTTTTATTAGTTTGTTAGCTACTAGCACCCACGCTGGGCTCAGGTGACCATCCTGCTTTTGTAATGGAAGAAGTCTATTTTATACATTACTTGTAAATGCAGGTTCACAGTACTGTACGCCGAAGGTGGCTCAGTGGTGATGAGTTTATAATATCGTCAATGATAGAAGTTGCAAATATAGCAAAAGAAGGAAGGAAAACATTACTAGAAAAGGACTATTTCGAACTTGCAAAGCTCATGAATCGTAATTTTGATCTTCGGAGGTAAGAGATTCATCTCACTTGACTGTTCAAATCGCATATGAGAAGTCATTGATTGTAACAATTCTGACATGAGCTCCCCAACTACACCCTAAGATGGCTCTTCTGTTTTCCATCTGTATAGAAAGATTGCCTTTGTCTGGGAAGGATGATGGTTGTCTGAGATGCACAACTCCTTGAAAAATGACATTCCCTTTTCTAATCTCGCAACAAGAGCCTGCTTGTACCTTTATAGCTATTGAGTAGCGTTGTTTAAATATTGTACAGGAGCATGTTTGGCGACGATGCCCTTGGTGCTTTAAATATAAAAATGGTGGAGGTTGCAAGAAAGGTGGGTGCTGCATCAAAATTCACAGGTAGTGGAGGAGCTGTAGTTGCATTCTGCCCCGATGGGCCTCCACAAGTAAAGCTTCTGGAGGATGAATGTCGGAAAGCTGGTTTTATTGTTGTGCCGGTGGAAGTTGTTCCCTCTTGTCTAAATGCCGAGGAGCTTCAAACCCTGAAAACATAGAATTTTGGAATCACACCCCCCTGGCTCCCTCTTTCTCCCATAAACCAGAAGAGAGCATAAGATCCTATTCGTTTAAAACCTTCAATTTATTTATTCTTATTGTTTCTGTTTGATTTTACCATATCCAATGATGGAGCACATTGTAGTTCTAAACTCCTCTTAGCATGGTAAGAAGCACAAAATTCGAATGTATGGATGCCAAACTTTCTGGTTGCATCTGAGTAGATCAGGTGCAGTTGGCCTCAGATTCATGTAATTGCAATCAGTATTTTTTCAGTGGGAGCAATGAAGAAAACTGTTGATAATCATTTTGATCACAAATCTTGTCATTGTAATCCCAATGTATTTAAATTCATTTTTATTTAAATCTTGGACATAAAAGATTATTTAAAGTATAATCCATGTACTGATTGAAGATGACAATTATAAAATTAAGATTTACTTCTAAGATTTATCAGGGGGTCGCGGTCCTAGTATTTCATATTTTTAGAGAGGAGAATGCTTCTGTAGATTTCCTGACAAGAATGGGAGCGAAGGGAAGCAATCACTGTTTCAAATACCGTACCGTACTGGTTGGTATGACCAGTATTTGTCGTACCGGCCATTGGTCTGGTACATGTATTTTACATATTTTGTACCAATCCAAATACCAGCCGTACTGATCAATATTTCAGCATGTACTGGCCTGTATTTCGGCCCGTATCGACCGATATTTCGACCTTTAATTTTTTTTTTTTTTTCAAACTACAAGTTCATTTTTTTATTCCAAATTCAAACTAGACTATTTATAATTTATATATCTATATATTTATATATAATTTATTCATATTTAACTATTATTTTGGAATATAATTTATATATATAATTTATTTATATATCGACTATCTCGAAACGGTACACGAAACGATACTGGTATCGAAATATTTCGTTCCACAATAGCCCATGGTGGTCTTCTATGAATATTCCGTCTCGTCTTAGAGACTCTTTGCGTATAGAAAAACTAGGTCTTCCTATTATTCGATCTGTTTAGGTTTAATTTATTATGTTAATAACTTAATGGGTCTGTTTTTGTTTGCCTTACATATTTTAATGTTTATATAGTTTTCTTGGTTGGCTTATTCTGGTTTATGGTTTTTTTTAATATCTAAGTTTGGGTCTTTTTGAATATTTGTAACCCCCAAGTATTATACTTGCTTTTGGTTTGGTGTCTAGGTTATTTTAGGCTTGGATTTTGGTCTTTCTTAAATATTTGTAACCCCCAAGTTTCTAATTGTAATTACGATTTTTCTCTCCCATAAATGAGGGTTATCAATAAAATTAAGGTACCGTCTTCTTTTTTAAAAAAGAAAAAGAAAAATGGGCACACTGCACAAAGTAAATGTGCCTAAAAACTTGATGAGAAACTTTTAATAGAAATAATAAACACACATGCAGCATACCACACAGTTTCATCAGAAACTCAAAGGCATTATCTTCTCTCCAGTCATTAGATGGTTAGTTCAATTACAACAGCCTCTAATAAATCACATGACCTAAAATTAAAATACACTAAACTCTAATAAGTTTTTCCCGTCTGTCTGAAAGTAGAGAGTTTCTACCTGACAACGGATTACAATAGCAAGGCAGTCTTCTAGGAGCGCTAAAATTACTATTACAGCTTACAGGTGAAGTTTTCAAACATACCACTGGCTTCGACTGTTACCTCCCCATCCTGATAAAAGTAAAACTCAATCATCACACAGTGATGCAATGAGCTCATGTGGTGAAGCCCATATTGGAAGATCGATTAAAGATTGCTTCAATCGTTCCTCTTGTGCGCTGCACATAGCTTCTGCTACATCACATAGATGTGAGACATCATGAATTACCGCTTCCTCGGCTTCCACCTGCGTTGTCGGGCTTTTAGGAATAAGGATACTGCCAGAAATGGAGTTCAACCAAAGCCCCTGTTTTTGAGTTGTACAATTTGAAAGCCTAAACTGTCGTGTGAGTTAAAGAGGTAGAAAGTTAAAAATTAAATAAAATATTATTTTTTAATATTATTATTATTTTATGTTATAAAAATATTAAATATTATTATATTTTGACTGAGAATTTAAGAAAATTTTCAAGATGGATGAGATAAAATGGAACATCCAAACGGTACTAAAATAAGCCCCCCGGGCAGCTAAGATGGTATAAAGAACATAGAAGGAATTCAGGTCTCATTTGTTTTTAAAAATGAGATAATATGAGATTAAAATTGAAAAGTTGAAAAAAATATTGTTAGAATATATTTTTTAATATTATATTTATTTTAAAATTTAAAAAAATTAAATTATTTATTTTATTTTATATAAAAATTTAATAAAATTATAAAGATGGAACGAGAGATTTTTAAAATTTTTAAGATTTTAGATTTTCATCTTAAAAACAAAGAATGCCTAACTTTTAGATTTTAGTACGTATAATAAAATTCGAAGGACCGCAATTACAAGCCACCGTAAAGGAAAACAAAAGGCTTAAATTGAATGGAAGATCCAAAATTACCGTACGACCAACATCTAAGAAAGTTCAAAATTTAGGGGAACTGAGGTTTTATAAAAGAAAAAATAGTAAGAAAAAGCCTTGATGCTAGTAAGAGCTCTAATGGTGAAGAAATAGAGTCTTGAGCAGCAAATCTTCAACAGGAATGAGAAACCATAAGCGAAACTGAGCAGAACCCTAATATTTGGTTGCTCGTAAACTGAAGAAAGAAGGAAAAAAGGGAGACTTTCAATCGTCTACTCAACTTTGTGCAGTTTCCCCGAGGACAACAAAGAATTCAGCTCAGTCAAGCCAAATGATTTAATCCTTCTGTTTTATTTACCCAAAAAATCTAGCCAAATAGTCCCAATTAGCCGGATTAGAGTATGTTTTCTATCTTATCGGGAAACCTAAGAGACCCAAATTTTCAATTCCTTTATTTTTTTTCCCATAGTTTCCCGCCAACCAAAAGAACCCCCCCCCCCCCCCCCAAAAAAAGAAAAGAGAAAGAATCCGACCTGCAAGAGAAGCTCATCCACTAGTGACCCATTAACAAATTCAGGCAAATGCAAAGATGAACCACTGAATGACGCCGTGAGCTCTTTTTCCTCTCGTTCGCTTAATTGTTGCTGTCTGACCGAACTTTGACTCTCACAGTGACGGGATTTCTCCTCCATTGCACGCAAGGCGTCCGACAAAAGCTCCCACCGGTCGATCTCACTCTGATACCGTGCCTTCAGTTTCAGCAGCGTCGCTCTCTTACGCTCCCTCCGATTCCTCTCCTCCGCCTCGGGATCCGTATTCGGGGTCTGTGCAGCGGCCGCTGGGTCGAGGCGGCGCTTCTTACGCTTGTAGACGAAGCCATCGTCGTTATAAAGCTCCCACTCGTCGGCTTCACAAGAAGTAGTCGCCGAGTCCATGTCCCGAGAGCGCGAATTGACAATATACTACATAGAAGTGAAAAGACCAGTGCCCCAAAATGGTAATTCAATATATTTTGAAACAGCGTTTCATACATTATGCACCATTATTTATTAAATTATTTTAATATCACATATTTATTATAAATAAATAAATAAATAAAATTACGTATGATATGTAAGGTAGTAACGATGAATAGAAAATTTTCATTTTGAAATAAATTTTAATTTGACTAAAGCCGCAATAGTTTTAATTTACATCAAAAAATTGAAAGAGCGCAAAAGCATCTTTGTCATATTTATAATAATAAGAGCGGTATTATTCTGTTGCTCGAGTAGTAGAGTTGTACAATAAATCAAAAAATCGACGGGAACCAACTTAGACTGGTTGTCGAAGTTCGGAATCAATCGAAACCAACAGGGAACTGGTCGGCTGGCGGTGGTAATTTAACAAAATCGACGTCGGCCGTTCGGTCTCGATTCAAACTAAGAGAAAATCGCTGAATTGGCCGACGTCAGCAACCTATTTTTTTTTATATATAATCCATTCTAAAACGATGTCATTTTACCTATTTTTGCTTATTTTGTTTAAAAAAAAAAAAGAATAACAAGCGTCGTTTCTTCCTAGGGATTATTCAAACAACGTGCCTCTTCTTCTCTTCTCATTCAAGCCCTTAGCCATCCCCCTCATTTCATCCTCTATAGCTTTCACAACCCTTGCCCTCCACTCTCTAGCTGCATCGATAGCGGTAGCGGCCCAGCCTCCACGACGTCCACGTCCCTCCAGTAAATGGCTCATCCACGCCCACAGACTCACTGGCCTTTTCAATCCAAAAATTTGTTGTCTAGTGTTATTTCTATTTTCTTGATTGATGATTCTATTGTTTACTATTTTCTTATATTCGTAGATGATTATGTTGTTTACTAATTCTATTTTCTGGATTTTTGAATTTGGTGGTTGCTTGGTTGGATTGAATGGCTGCTTTGGGCTTTTTTTTTTTTTTTTAAGAGACAAAATTGATTTCTAACAAACTGTCAAGCTGACTGTGAACCAGCCAGGAATCATACTGGTCAATTTTACCCCTTAGATGGTCGACTTTCGACATGTTTTCTTTTCCAAAACATCAGTTTTGGTCCATTTTAATTTTTGCACAAAACCAAACCAAAGGGTTGGTTTTTCACCTCTATTGAATAGTACCGCTCCAATTGACCGCTAGGCTAAATTGGGTTTTTTTTTTTTTAAATTTTTGTATTCATATTTTTTTTATCATTTTAAAATATTTTAAAAAAATATATTAAAAAAATATCAATACACTAATAGTTACTTTTTTAATCATTAAGAAATGAAGAAAATTATAGAAAATAATATTAGTTTTATAAAGTATTTTATAAAAATATCTCTCACGTAAAATATAATTATATAAAAAATTATAGAAATAATTGTGTGGCGATTGTTTTCTTTCTCGAAAGTAAGTTTTGAATAGGAACTGAGCAGGTTTAATTAGATTTTTGGGCTTAAACCACAATAAATAGGGGCTTGTATTCTTAAAAAGACAGAATTTTTGTTAAATTGTACATAGAAACTTAAAATTTATAAATTTAAACCCGTACCTGTTGGGATATAAAGTTTTCGTCTGATTTATCAAGTGTCGGTATGAATTAAGCAACATATAAAGGAAACAGTTTATATTAAAAGTTCAAAGCTATAAATATATATATAATTAATAACAGTAGAGTGGAAGTAGTGTAGTGTCTTCATCTCCAAGCACAATGAAGTGGCAAATTTACAGAGTTTCCCGACCCATGTTTTCTAATCTAACGAGCTGTGGAATTTGGTGCATCAATTCCCATCGCCATAAAATATTCTTTTTCCGCATTAACCATTCGTTCTTGGAACATTGTCCATTCCCTTCGACACCTTTCTCTAACCTGCCACAATGGAAACCACCAAATTCCCCCACAAGTACTTGGAAATTAGTCCACCAGCAAGTACATGGAGAGAGAGAGAGAATAAATTTAAATTATGCAGAGAGAAATCATTAAACGTTACATACCCCTTCCCAAGGTGCCCTCCCCCTCTCTGCTTTTCCCTGATGAAAAAGAAGAAAGCAGTGACACTATAATTTCTTCCACGGAAGATGAATTCATGACTAGTTGAAAAGCTCTAACTTTACCTGGTTCCCGAGTGAAGGAACACTTTGATGAACAATCCATTGAGCATCTACAACTCCTATTTTCTCGTGAGCAGGCTGTTTTCAATGCAATGGAACAAAGTTACAAATACCCAATTATATTATAAACAACAGCAAGTATGATGCTTGATGGGGAGAGAGAGAGAGAGAAGAGGTCACAAACCTCTACACATTTCCTAAGAGCAAAATCTAGACCCCATCCATGAACCAGATCGTTCTGCAGCATTGGGACAAAAAGTTTAAACTAGATAGAGGGGATTAATTAACTAATCGTTTTTTTAAGGAATCATAACAGATACAACAGAACAATATAATCCATGCCTGAATCATATACCAAACACAACGCCATGCATCTCGCGAAAATACAGTTGCCATGATCTCAACAAACCTGCCCATTTAAGATTTACAGTAAAACTCATTAATACCAGTTTCTAAGAATTCCTGAGCAGAAGATGAAAGAAGTAAATGATCAGGGTCAGCTATGTGTGCATACGCAGCACATGGTGGCAAATGTGGATCAGTACACCATCCAGGTTTCTCCTCAGTGTCCCTGTAGGAGGGAGAAAAAGATCATGGTCAAGCTGAAAGTAGAATCGGTGGAGTTCAGTCAAACCACAAGTGATACATCTTTGATAAATGAAGACAGATTAAAAAGGTATCACTACTCTTACTTGTGAACTTCGCTATTGCCTCTCCTCTTTGTCATCTGCCATGTTAATCCATTATTTGGTTCTAAGCCAGGCTGTGAAATCTCCAAACCATGCTTCCTCACCAATTTTATATATCTGCAGTGACAGAATCTGAAACTTTAAGAATCCTTTCCATCGTAACAGCCCTTTTTTTTAGATTTTATCATGCTGAACACTCACTCCTCTGCATCAAAATGCTCCACTCCAAGATCCTCATCCCACATAAAAATGTAGTCGTAGGCAGCAACAATGTCAGGATGCAGAAAGCGTTTGGCATACCACCTAGGACGAATTTCAGGGAGCTTATGTCAAAACATGACTAAATATGACTTAGCAAAAGTATGAGCAAATTATTCAATAATTTCAATTTGGTGAAAGAGCTAATTGCTAACCATTTGGTTTGTTTCCGAGCACTCACATGGATGGCTCTCCTCGACCATTCAAACTCATCCCATTCACTTGTCCGTCCATCATAGTGAAACAAGAGAATGGTGAAGTTCTCGGAGAACTGTAAATATCAATGTAGAAGGAGATGGAGAGAAGAACTTTGAAAATAAAAATAAAATTGAATGAGTGAAAATCAGTCTGGACCTTTTTAACCGCCGCATCAATATTGTTTCTCTGATCATAACCAACGGTGAAGGTAACAAGATACTTTGGCTTGATGGTTAAGTCCTGCGAGTACTAACTCCATCAACAAAATATTCAGATAAGAGAATAAATCTCAAAAAATTAATCATTAGGTGAAATGGAGATTCTGTATTAATGCTTAATAATTTTCAATTTTCCTTTTAAGGCGTTCAGATTTAATTTAATTTCTTGATTCCAGCGAAACCTATTTGAAGTGCAATTGATATGGTTTGTTCTTATTCTGCGAAACATTTTCCTTTTAAGGAAAGCACAAGGTGTTATTTTTAACTTCCCTTAAAATATATGATAGTAGACAGATACCTCGCTAGGCTGACCCCATAGTCGGTGGAGAAAGAAATCAGACTCAGATGCAATGATACCAGGAGGTAGTCTTTCAGCCCCTCGCGGATTTGTTGGAACCCAAATCTGCATTAGAATAAAAGGATTAGTACCTATACTAGAACATAACATCAGAAAGTTCAAATGCTGGTGAGCCTCCTACAACAATTACAACATTAGCTACTGAAATTAGCAGTCTCACATGCTACTTTCAATAATGGTCAGGAACAGAAATTAATCAGATTGATGCAATGCCCTGTTTGAAGGTGTATTAATTATCGTCTTTAATTGGGAAAATACTTTCAATTTACCACTACATAAGATGGACCTTCTTGGAATAGTTATGGGCTGTTAACACTAAAATATATTTGAAGAAGGCATAGCACAATATGAGGAGGCGACAAAGCACTCCTGAAACATCACAATTTCAGGAAAAGATAGCCTGGAAGAAGGCTAAAACTAAATAGAGATAACCTACCTTTGTATCATTAAACTTGTAAAGTCGAGTGGAGTGGACTCCATTACGCTTCAAAGAAGACCAAGCATGCAACAATGCTCCGGTTGAAAGCCCTGAGTACTTGTCTTCAATATATGTGAGATCAATGGAAGGAAAAAGGCTGGTTGGAAGATTCATCTACCAAATTTCAGCATAATAAAATTAGTTCTTGTACCCTTAGTTGACATTGTTAGAACCTAGCAAAGGACAAACAAAACTATATAAATATAAATTTGGCACCTTGGTTAATGAGAGTGTTGGAAATGATATTCCCAAAAAGAAGCCAAATATAACTCCAACAAAAGTTGTTACAATAAGCCTCATTGTCTCATTCGGTTTTCTTAGAATTCCACTGCAGCCCAGAAACAGGTCCATATTACACGTCGTAATGACATTTTCATTGTCATCAAATTATTATGAACTTATTATCCAATGAAGAGAGGCAGAAAAAATAAAAGAACATTTTTTTCCAACATTAGAAGAAATAGAAGAATGCCAGTTTCATACCTGCGGAAGGGAGTTCCCATGTTAGTCAAAATCTTCCGACTCTACAATCACGAAAAGTAGAAACTGATATCCAGCAAGAAAGAGCCTTTCCAAGCACTCATCAAGTTAGTAGGTTTCAGGGCTTCAAACGTGACGAACCCCTAATGGCGAAATACCCAATACTGACAGAATAAAAAACATAGCATAAAAACTGGCTGCATGAATCAAATCGAAGACAAATTACACGTATATACTATAAAACGAAAATACGTCAATTTCATGCTGCAGAGGAAATTACCCACCCCACAACAAAGGCGGGAAACCCAAGGTTAGGTTAGCAACCTTATGTTCAAGGAATGAGTATAAACCCGATCATGGAACTGTGGTACTATGTTCTAAACCTAAATGATGGAGAATGGACACAAAGCATCTAGGTAGGCATATAACAAAACCGACAGGACCGCATCCCACCAACCGACCTCGGTAGGTTTCCGAGCGTCCGGCGGCACGGTGTGTGGTTTCATTGTTAGAAAAACCACCACCTGCGGTCGGGTGAGAACCGGGACAAACTTCATAAATGGGGCTACAAGCAATCCAACGGTGGTTATGGTACTTGAAGAAGAGGATCCAATCATTCAAATCCAGGATAATGAAAAGCGAAAGCAACCCAACATATAAACCACCCAACCAACCAACAACGTGGGACTCTGTTACTTACTAAATATCCAAACAGATTTTCGAAACCCCAACTCAAGTTTCCTTGGATCCACTCGACTGTAATAAACGGTTCTTTCTTGGAAGAACCGCAATAGCTTAGCTCGAATTCTAAAACGCAAGAAAGAGCCGGTAGGTCAATGTTAATTATCCCAAGGAATGAAACGGGTAACATTGACGGAATTTTATCTGAATCAGATAGCCAGAAAATGAAACGAAATTCTGTAACGAGAGATTAAAGTAAAGCGTTCGAATCGTAGGATTAATACTCTTCGCAGAGAAAGCCTTGAGCAACAGCCACCGCTTTGAAATCTCGGAAGTTTCAGCTGCCAGACGCTGTGCTAGAAGGTCCTGGTTTTCGGAAACAACTTCGTGAATTCAGAACAAGCCGTGAGATTTGAAATTGAATTTCTGAAGAGCCATACACTCTCTCTCTGTGAAGAGATGTTCTTACGTGTATTGGCTCGGACATTGAACGCTGGAACCGAACGGTGTCGTTCTCACGCGGTACCCGCGAATAGCTGCTGATAGCTGATGGTTTGGCTTTTGGAATCCACGTGTATGGCACGATATTGATGTAAAAGCTGACAGATGGAATATTTCTTTGTTTTTTCACTCTTTTTTAGTTCAAAAATCGACGCTGAGTTGTTGTTTTATCATTTCTCGCCTCTAAATACTATTTGGAAAGAATAATGATAGACTGACAATTGACAAACAAACTACACTTTATTTACAACTTACTAATAAAATAATATATATTATTTTAACAAAAAATTTTCATAACTTCCTACTATTTATCAACACTTCACATTTTATCTTTTTTTTAATTTTTTTTATCAAATATTTTTTATATGAATAGTGAATAAAAAATTTGAAATATTTAAAAAAAAAATTCAAAAAAAATTTAAAAAAAATATTCAAAAATGTGAAGTGTGAAGTGTGAAGTGTGGATAAATAATAAGAGGTTATGTAGCAAAATCCTTATTTTAAACTCAAATCCTTCAAATCAAAATCAAAATTAAAATAAGAAAAACCTTACAGCCGGTCGGGTGTAAGGTTTCTTTTTACACCATCCAGTAAAAAACAAACACGTATGTGACTAATATAAATTACAATGGGATTGCAGCCAGGTAAACCCCTCTCTCTTTTCTCTATTTCTTCTTCCTCCCCCCTATCCCTTCTTCTCCCCCCGAATCAATTCTTCACTTCTCCCCTGAATCAATTCTTCTCTTCTCCTCTCCGATTCGAACCCAGCTTATTCTCCCAGAAATACATAAGATTTCCTGTAAGTATTCTATCCAACAAAGGCAAAAAGAACTTTCACCAAACAAAAAGTTTTACCTTTCAAGAATTTTTTTTTTTGGGGGCACGATGGCAAGATCAGATGGATTCTGTTTTGGTTTTCTTTTCTGGCAGATTGCAACTTGAAGTACTGCAACTGACAACGAAATGGAAAAGAATAAAAAGAATAATGGAAAAGAAAAAAAATAACGAAATGCAACCAAACAATGAAATGGAAAACAACCATCTGGGTCCTGATGCAAACGAGTTAAAAAGGAAAGAAAACCACATTAGGCGACGAGGGCCTTACCGGAAGACGTTATTCGACGACGACGGCAGAAGAAAGGATACCGTTTAACTTTGTGCAAAATTGGTTCTGCATTCAATCTTGACCTTGGGCAACGATAGTTTAGTGTTTTCACAGAGACCTTGGGCAAAATCCCGCTTAACTTCAAGTGAGCAGGGATGTTCATTCGTCGATTGGAACTCAGGGGTGCAGGGAGTCGATTCAGTTCAGTGCAAATGGGGGAGGGAGAGGGAGCGAAAGAAGGAGAGGGAGAGAAAGAAATTGAAGATCACCTGTATGTGGGTGCAAGAAGAAATTTGTTGGGATGCTACGTGGCTCTTCATGATTGACGGGTGTGAAAACAGACTTGACACCCGACCGGCTGGGAGTGCCTCTCTTAAAATAATATTTGAAAAATTATAAAATAGTTATTTTATCATTTCTGAAAATTTTATTCAGCAGCTCCATCCTTTCCGTCTGATGTGTACATCCATGTGGAGGATGGTGGTCCGTCCACGTTGGAAGCTACAATTAGGTATAATTAATTTTTTATTATTTTTTATGTATTTTTTAATACTTTTAAATATTAAAAAAAATAAAAAAAAATCATAATATTATTAAAAAATACTTTTTTAATTATTAAGTAAAAAGAATAATAAAATAATAAAATAAAAACTTTCGACAATAACACCGAACTATAAGAATAATCGATGAGAATATCATTTTCCATCCATGTGTTTAGGTGTTTAAAAAATAAACAAAACAAAAGGCACAACATGGGCGACAAACCCACTCTCACCTTCTATACCTCCCTCTCCCCTTCTTAAGGTTTGTTTTCAGAAATGAAATAAAATGAGATGAAAGTAAAGTTGAAAAGTTGAAGAAAATATTATTAGTATATATTTTTTAATATTAAATTTGTTTTGAGATTTGAAAAAGTTGAATTATTTATTTTATTTTGTATGGAGATTTAAGAAAGTTGTAATGATATGATGAGAGATTTTTCAAAGTTTTCAAAATTTTGGATTTTAGTCTTGAAAACAAACAAGCCCTAAATCTCTCTCTCTCCCTGACAAACCCTTCCCTCTGTAGCTCCCTCTGCCCCTTCCCTAGGTCGACATATCCTCTCTCTCTCTCTCTGTTGTCCAACAAAATAGAGCTTCCATCTCCCTTCTCCAAAACATGCATAAATTACTGTTCTAGGTGGCCATGAATCAAGCCACTTCAAGCACTAGGCTCCATCAATAGAGGCCTTCTTGCCTTTCTCAGCCGTATCCAAGGTCTCCTTGTTGCATAGCGAAACATGGCCAATACACCATATTTTTTCTCCTATTGTCTTCCAATATTGGACATATGCCGGCTCCATTTCCTCACAACTGTTAACCAATACTCCATATGCTCCTCCTTCAGCTTCCCTAATCTTTTATTGAATACCACTCACATCTTGCCAGTTCGAGCCGCAATTGAAGGATCGGGGAGGTAGCTGAGCTTTCGTGAATCCAATCTGATCTGGCAATCTAGGTACTGTAAAAAGCTTTGAATTGGAAAGTACTATCTTGAAGACCTTAGACTTGTGTAAATTGTGAGAACACACAAGATTGAAGTAATTTGTACCATCAAATCAGATTCTTAGAATGCCAAACTTGAGGACAGTATCAGCTATCCATGCGAGATTACTATTAGATATGATGCAGTTTGGAGGGAGTTTTAGCTGTAGAAGTGTTGATAGGAAGGAAAAATGCTAGTCTTTTGATGTTAAAGCTGTAGAAGTGGAAGTATGTTTTGCACTATTTGCTTGTAAACTAATGAACTATGTACCAGTGAACTATGTCCAAAATTAAACAAGGTGCAAAGTATTTGGTTTTTGTAGTTTGAAGGTGCAATTTGTTTTTTCATCCATCTTGATGGCTAGGATTAAGTTTTGTATAAAGTATTTGTTTCTTGTAGTTTGGGGGTGCAATGTCAGTTTTGGTGGTTTAGGCTATAGATTGCAAATCATTCGGTAATTTGAAGGTGCAAAATGAATTTATACCTCCTAAATTTAATTATTTTAACTTTAGTACACAGATTATTGTTTGTTCTCATTCTGGTAAGTTGGGGATTGATTTTAGTAATCTTTCATATACTGAAAACATTGAGCTGCTCCAATTACTTGATGAGAAATAACTTCAACTTTGTCAATTCCATTTACCATAAAGAAGGATAATATTGGTGAGTCGTGTTTAATATGTATCATGATCTTTGGAAGCATGATTGATCAACTAAGCCACAAGTGAGCACCCTAGGCTTCTTGGTAGCCTGACTATGCCGATTTACCAATAAGATGTGTTGGGTTTAAGCTTTCGGCTTATTTTGCACAAACCTACTCTGATCAAACTTGGCATGTTTTTTTATAGTGAAACATGGATTGCAATGATTATAACATGGATTATAACAAAATTTAAAATTAAACTTTCACAACAAACTCCCATTGTTCACAAAACAAAAAGAGTAAAGTATAAGACTGCGTTTGGATGTTGAATTGAGTTGAGATGATAAAATATTGTTATAATATTATTTTTTAATATTATTATTATTTTGAGATTTGAAAAAGTTGAATTGTTTATTATATTTTATATTGAAATTTGAAAAAATTGTAATGATGAGTTGAGAGTAATTTGGGATCCAAACGTACCTAAATTTTCTTACGTCAAGCCACCATCTCCTCTCTATCATTCACATTATCCTTATGCAACTCCAAAACCATACACGGTATTGGGAACATTACCACAAACTTTTAGGTCATCTTACAATTCATTCTCACCATTAGCCTTTCCAAAATTATCAACATATTCAAAAGTTGTTTCTTCTTCTTCTTGTACTCTTTCCCAAATTATTAGTCCTCCACTCTTATCTCAACCTTTTGCATTGTCTATTATCATTAAAACTTACTGGCATCCAGCCTTTCCTATTGAGTTTGAAATCCATCACCTATCTGATTCCCAAAAATTACTCGATATGTTTCTCTTGCCAAATGGGCATTTACATGGATTACAACCAAAAATTTAAACATTGTTCACTATTACATTACTGCACATGGATTACACGAATTGCACTATTCACACCAAACTTTCACAATAAACTTTCAAATACATGGATTACAACCATCTAGACTGATGTAGATCTTCATCTTGGTCTGAGAGCGGTAATCGAGAATGTTGCGCCTAATAGAATAATGCATAGTAAGAACCAACAATAACTTCAAAACCATTATCTTTCTCTAACTTCAAGAGGATAATGACTGATTATACTAGACAAGGTAAAGTCGTCTTCATCGTTTAAAATTGCATTAGTCCTAGCCTTACATCTTAACTTATCTGTTTATCTTGGCTTAAGAATATTGGTAGCTTGACTCTTTGATGTGCTTTGTCTCACACATACTAAGATAAACCATCGAATTTTTCCTTCTTCTCCCTATCTAGAATTCATTCTATACACTCCAAACCACTTATGCTTAGTATATTTCATTTAATAAGACCGAACTTCTTCTTTATAAGAGAATGACATACCAACCTTGGATTCTTCAATGCATGGTATCATTGTTATCTTGACTATTTCCGGGAGATCTTACCTCATCACACTTGTTATTTGAGAACTCAATGTCAGGATCCATTACAAGACCAGTGGGCGAGTTCTCTATACTCAAAAAAGGGAAGAAAAGCGGTCAAATACACACACAAAAACAAGTACACAAAATAAACACACAAACACAGGAAAAACAAAAACAAAAAGAAGTAAACACAAAAACGACTACACAAAATAAACACACGGGAAAAATAAAAATCTGAAACAACTAATAATTCCCATAATCTATAACATTTCCATGGTGGTGTGAATAATTGGTTAAAATGGTGGTCCTGATACTTTTAGAATCTATAAAATGGGGAACTCTAATATCTTATTGGGACTTTATTGGCAGCTAAGATAAGAGAGTTTGCATTCCACGTCTTATGAAAAAAGCACTTAAAAAGTATAACTTGCACTACCAGGTATCTTATTTGTTTTCTATTAATAGGCGAATAATTAGTTCTTTTCAATGTTCAAGTCCCATGGTTGAACTATTTATGTTAGATTGCACATTTCTAATTCCGTGTGGGGTATGGGCTATAACAAATGTTTATGTACCTGCTCTCTTGAGTTTGCTTAATAGTTTTCTTGTCTGAGGCAGTGATTGTTGGCCTCCTACAATACTCAAATACTTGTGATGGTGTTTCTTTGGTTGCAGGCATACATTTTCCCACAAAATACTCTCTTATTTACTTGTTTTTTTACTAATGATTTTTTTACCCAGTTTTTTCTATACCAAATTTTTAATGGGCAAAGGGGAATATATTTGGGAAAAGAATATAGAGGAACGACTCATTCTTTGTTTAGAAGCTGAAAGGAAGAAAAAAAAACCCATTTGTAAACCAACCTCGTTGCAGTAGCTCGGAGACGCAGTGGTCGACGATGGTGGTTGGGTGCTGGTGCCGCGCGCTGACGACTTTTTTGAACTTGGAAGGAGCTGGTTGGGTAATGCTACGGAGTGATCGATTTACGGAGTGACTGGTCGATTTTGCTTGGATTCAGAAGGAGCAGTGCCGATGGATCTCAGAAATTCACTCTAGTAGCTTCAGACGTTTGGCTTGCTTTTCACTCACGTTTGAATTCAATATGAATTGAAATGTTTTAGGTAAGTTAAATAAAATATTATTATTATTTATAAATTTAAAATAATTAAATTATTTATTATATTATATATAAAAATTTAATAAAATTATAATAATAAAATAAAATAAATCGAGATAATTTTTAAATTTAAAAAAGGTAAATGTGCCGTACTTATAGCATCTTCAATGGATTAGTCAAGATTAAATTTATCCCACGTTTAGCTATTAGATTTCAAAATGTCATTATAATGGATTAGCTAAAGTCTAAATATTTAGCTACAGAAACATCAAAAGTATTTTTAAATTTGAAAGTAACTATTTATATATTAAATATATTTTTTATTAGTTATTTCTCTTTTCCTTTCTTTTTATCAACCTCTTTCTCTATTTTCTCTCAAAACTATAATTTTTTTAACCCATAATTTAATTAGAATATGATTACTAATTAATATATAATATTATGAATAGTAAAATATGATAAAATAAATAAATAAATAAATAAATAATTTTAAAATTATTAATTATTAATTATTATATAATAAATAAATAAATAATCCAATGCAGAGATTTAACGTGAATAATCAAAATCAAAATCATCTTATATTATTTTATTATTATATAATAAAAAATAACTATTCTAATATGAAGACTTATATAAATAAAATAATTAAATGTCAATTTTCTCTTATATTCATCAAAAATATCCTTTTAACTTTGACTAATTTATTGATGATACTATAGGCCTCGTGGTAGTTACGTGCAGTGTCCAGGTCAAGCGGTAATATCCAGCCGGCTCAGTAGTACTGCCCTTTAATCTGAAATAGTATATAACAACTATATGTGACTTTTACATGTCTTACGTTTTAAGATTGTGTTTGAATATTGAAATGAATTGAGTTGAGATGATAAAATATTATTATAATATTATTTTTTAATATTATTATTATTTTGAGATTTGAAAAAAGTTAAATTGTTTATTATATTTTATATTAAAATTTGAAAAAGTTGTAACGATGAGTTGAAATGAGTTGAGATGAATTTGGTAATCAAACGAGGTTAGGTTTGGATGTTAAGATGATAATTTTTAGTTTGAGGTGAAAGTTAAAAATTGAATAAAATATTATTTTTAATATTATTATTGTTTTGAAATTTGAAAAAGTTGAATTGAGATTTGAAAAATTATAATTATTTATTATATTTTATATAAAAATTTGAAAAAATTGTAATGATGAGATGAGATAAGATGAGAATTTTGTATTTTTATAATCTTCCAAACATAACCTAAGTTGCGTTTGAACAGTAAAGTGAGTTCAGATATTTTATAAATAATAATAAAAAGGTAACGAAAAAAAATTAAAATAAAATATTAAATAGTAATGAATAATAGTAAAAAATAATAAATAACAATAAAATATCCAATCAAACCTTACTTTATAATTGATTATATTTGCAAGAAGTGAGGTACCACGTAAATAACAAAATTATAAAAAAATAAATTTATAAATTGATGTAGTTTTATTTAATTAGTTAATTTATTTTATAATAATAATAATTTTACAATCTGACGTATTATATTAAATTATCTATTTTTATCTAATTTATTTATGATTAAAATATTTCTCTTTCATAAATGATTTGTGAAATTTGGATACAGTTGAACCCTTTCTTACCACCTATAAAAATATATTGAAGCCATGCTATTTGATTCATCCTATGTCCAATCTAAATGATAAGTCTCCTATTCAATATGGACCGATTTTGCTCTCGTTCGTTCTCTCACACGACTAACTAGTTACCCAAAGTTTTGAGCATCATAATTGATGTAATGAAAAAAAAAGATAAGATAATTTATTAATTAAAACCTCATTTTCAAATAGCAATAGATAGAAAAAGGAAAAAAATAATGCAATAGCTACAAACTAATAAGATAAAAACATCTAAAATAGTTACTTAGTTTGGCTCTATCGTATTAATAAAATTTAATTCCTTTTAAGAATACGGTATTCGAAATTTATTAATAGCCACGATGAATATAATTTAACAATATATTTTATGAGTTAAAAAAAAAGAAGCCAAATCTAAGATTTAAAACCTATAACGTATATATACAATTGCATTATAAAATTATATAAGTAGAAAAATAATTATAGGTTAAAAAAATATAATCAAACTTTTAGCCTCGATTAGTTACGCAATTCAGATAAGATGTTTTATTGAAAGTTGAATAAAATATTATTATAATATCTATTTTTTAGATTTGAAAATTTTAATTTGTTTATTAAATTTTGTATAGGAGTTTGAAAAAATTATAATTTTTATACGAGATGAGATAGTTTAATTTTGTATAATCAAACTAACTAAAAGTTTTGGCAAACTAGTTAGTTGAATCCATTTATATTCCTCTTGTGTGCTGAATTGGAAAATAAATTACTTGGTGACAATCCAATTTGTCTTCCCAAATATTAGGAAGGTTCCAAGGTGGTTTAGAATCAAGACAATATTGAACATGGACAATAATCTTTGTTATAAAGTATCAAAAGATAAAAGGCAAAAGCAGAACAAAGTTTTCACCCACATTGATCTTTCTATTTTGAGTAATGTTACATGTATTTATGAAGTGTATAAATATCGCACAATTATTTTGAAAAAGAGTAGAGTCTATTATTAAAAAATAAAAAAATTTATATACCATACTATCATTCCAATTCTCATCTCACTAAGTAAGATGTGATATATTTATCACTATTAAATGATTATTTATTACATATTTTTTTATTATTTAATAGTAATAAATATGTCACATTTTTACTCAATAAAATGAAAGTAAGATAAGAGTATAATATATAATATTATTCTTAAAAAATTAATTTTTTATCATGTAGGTATCATACCTACCTATTTTTTTTAAAAAAATAATGTGACGCTTACATACTACGATTATAAATATCATTTCTGTATTATTTTTGTGGTTTGGCGGCGGAAAGTTTGGGTTTAATCGGGAGACCATGTTGATCCAATGATCTTTACGGGCCCAGCTTCGAGGAAGACATAGGAACAGAGCCCATGTTAAAAAAATAAATGCATTGAAATAAATTGAAAAAAAGGGGCTTAATTATTTGTTATAAATTATTACTGCTGTCTTTTGTCCACGTGGCAATACTTTAGACAGAGTTCCGATAACAAAACCGCCCTGTCCACGGTTTTGTTTTTTCTTTTTTCGGGGGAACCAGTTAAAAAACTACCACTAGAAATGTGAATGCGACGTCGCTTTGAAGAATTTTCTTTCCTCTTCTAATAAATAATCATTCCAATTATTGCCTTAACACAGAAACTTCTTTGATCTAACAATTCCCAAATTGTAGTAATAAATAATAATACACTGATATTTTTTTCTAACAAACTTCGATGAAATAGCTTTCAAAGTTGGAGATGGTCGAACTGAAATCGTAGCGTAAAATCGAGCTCAGACTCGAACTCGTTGACAACGAACGATGTCGTCGCCTGACATTGGCGCTATATTGGAGTACTCCAAGGAGCTCGATCGGTTGAGGAAAGAGCAAGAGGATGTGCTCGTCGAGATCAACAAGATGCACAAGAAGCTCCAAGCCGGTGAGTCCCTCTATTTAACGCGTTTACCCCAAAACTGGAAAACGAACAAATGCGTTTTGATGGTCATTTGTTGTTCTTCTAAAAATAAGATTTGAGCATCCTGGATTAGTGGGTTTTTGTCGGATTAGTAAATGCTGGTGTTCTTGTTTTGATTTTTGTACTTATGCGCGTTTTGGGTCGATTTTTTTTTTTGTAAGTTTTTGTTCTTCGTTTTATTTAAGGATCGAGTTGTTTTAAATTTGTTGCTATTTGAGGTGTGCTGGGTTTTGCTTCTGTTACGAGCTTCGTTGAATGACTGGTTTTAACATCCTTGAATGTGAATATGCTTTCGAGGGATCATTGTTTTTTTTTTTTTCAATCAAATTGAGTCTGGGAAGTGTAAATTACCATTTAGGTGTTCATTTCTTAAGCAAGTCCAAATAAGAGTTTTCTGAACATCGGATTGAAAATGGGTAGACTGGACCTGAAATTGGTCACCAGAGCGTGATCAATGAGGGGTTCACCTTGTAGCTTATCCACACTTTGTAGTTGAAAATAATAATTTGGGTGAGAAGAGATTACGGTAGACCGACTCCATGGACTCTAGATGCTCGTCTTTGGTGGGATTCCATAACTTATAAATAAATGTGGGTTTATGGAGATAACAGGGATCACTATGTTGTTTACGTTATATTTGTTTTGGACATATGAGCGCCTAGCTCATTGTGGATGCTTGATAAGAATATCGTCTGTATAACTTGGCAAAAAAAAAAAAAAAAGAATATCGTCTGTATTAAAAACTTGGTATAAAAGATATCAAAATTACCGCGTTTTCTTTTGTTTTTAGTGTCTTTAAATGCTCAAATTCAATTAATGAGTTATTTCATAGGGATTTGTAAGGGGACAGAGAGAAACAAAAACCGTGGGTGGATTGAGTTTGGGAATCCAATCAGGAAGTTAATGGAAAAAACAGAAGGGAGGTGATTGGTTTGAGAAGAGCTACAAAAGGCTAACTCAACCTTGGATCGTATCAATTCTTGCAGAAGAGCGTCCTTGTCATGCATTTGGTGTTTGTTCTTTGTTTTTATTTGATTGGTAATTTTTTTGTCTGTTTATACATTTCCATCGTATGGACAATTAACAGTTTCAAAACCAAGGCTCCCACAACTTACAAACTGATGGTCTTAGTTAGTAAATTTTGATGTTGGATTATCTGGTTGGGATTCGAGCCATTGTGAAGTTGGCCAAGATTCTGACAGCATGGCCTAGCTTTATCATTTACCATTGTTGTTTGTAAGAAGTTGAAGTGTTCTGATTGAGCTAATTGGTGAGATGCTGCCTGACCTGAGGATTTAACGTTAGGGCTTTATGATTTGTACTCAAGTGCAGTTAGTTGATTAGGAAATTGAGACGTGGCCCAGAGGCAAGAAGGAGAAGGAAAATGAAAACAAAAGGCATGATTTTATAGTGCTAGGAAAGGACAAAATATTCACAATGCTTAGTAGACTAAAACACTGTATAACTCTTACACATGTCTATATGTAAAAAGCATACATATAGACATGTGTAAGAGTTATCTTTTCACATGGCTAAGAAATTAAAGATGGATTTTTTTTTTTCACTTCTTATTGTTGAAACCAAGTGTAGAAGTGTCAACATTGTAGGATATGTCAAATATAGAAAAGGTGGCAGGCACCATTTCTTGTTCTGCCGGTCAGATCGGAATGTTTGGTAAATAATTTAGTTAGGAAAACTTCAAAACTTGCTATGGTACTTTGAGAAATGGTGATTATTTTAATGGTAGTTCATCTGTGCTGGTATCATTTGAAATTTTGTGAATATTTTTGTGAAATGTGAAGATTTCTTTGGATTCTGAGTTTCATTAAAAGAAACTAGTCAATAACATAAAGAAAGGAAGCTTTGATATGGATTCAAAGGTCTCTTTCTATTGATGCCCTTCCCTTTATGTCTCAGTAACTGTGTAAAGAAATTGTTATTACCAAAAATTGTTCCCCAAATATCACAAACTTACTCTGTTAAACATATTGATGATGGTACTCATGGTGACCACCCACACCAGTATCATTGCATTATCTAGACTGATAGCCGCTGCTCCATTGGGCTGTATTTGGTTGCATTATGAGGTGGGAAGGGAGTAACTTAGAGAAGGGAAGGTTACCTTCCTTTTAGGAGTTATGTTGTCTAGGAAAAAAATTGTATTGAAATTTGAAAGAAAATATGTAACGTGCCCTATAGAAATTAAAGATTAGAAATGCATCCTTTCTCTTGCCTATTTCTCCATTGCCTTTAAATTTGGGGGAAAGAAAATGGTGGGCCCTGGTGGCCTGGAGGATGAGAACTCCCTTCCTTCTTCCCCTTCTCCATTCAGTTGCAGAAAGAATAGCCACTTGTTTCCGTCCCTTTTCTCTTACCACTTTCCCTTGCCTCCCCCTTCCTTCCAGATGATAAGTCTACATGCTACCTAACTGATCAGTTGATGGAAAAACAGGTCCAAAGTTGTAGCTTTACATGAATATGAGCGCTATTTCTTATGGTTTTTCATGAATGAATGTTCTTGGGCAGTAATCAACAACACCAATGGCACCATAGAATTGTCTATCACTGCGGTTACCATCTCCTCAATTATCACACAGTTACTCTTATTGTGTGGAGAGCAATCATTCCACCATCACGTAGGTAACCCTCAACACTACTGTTTCCACCATCCCTAACCCACTGCCATTAGCAGGTTGACCACAGTATGCCACTCTTGTGGCTTCAAGCCCAACCACTTACCTATTCCACCATTGCAATTGTTGTTGCCTGCCCTGCACCTGCTTACCGCCACTACCAACTCAATGCCTCCATCACAGTGGTACAATGTGATCTTTACAGTCTAGTTCTGCTTTGTTTTCTAGCTGGTTTATCTTTCTTTTACCCTGATGCAGCTCCTGAGGTGGTTGAAAAGCCTGGTGACAGTTCGTTATCAAAGTTGAAAGCTTTGTATACTCATGCAAAAGACCTGTCAGAGAGTGAAGTAAAGTACGTAGATTTGTTCTATAGCTTTTATGAACTCGATAACTTCCACTTTATTTTCTTCTTTCCTTTTATTTTTATGTTAATTTGGTAATTTTGGTAAGAAACATGTTTTTCAGAATATATAACTTGATACTGTACTTTGCTGCAGCCTCTCCACCTTGTTGATAGGTCAACTTGATACTCTTCTGCCTTCTGGACCTTCAGGGCAACAACGAAGAAGGATAGGTATATGATAGTATTTGTTCTTTCAAAAACATGACTGAACGCTGTGACCTTTTGATTAAGCTTTCATCTTTTTAAGCTTTCGATGATAAGAGCTATCTTGTGAATGTCTCTAGATTTTCTTTAGTTAGTCATTTACTTTTGTATATTACATATTCTACTATCCATTATGAGCCATATACTTTTAACCTTTAATTGAGCTTTCATTCTTGTAAGTTTTATGAATGCCCTTTTTGTAAATATCCCTAGCTTTTCTGTTGTTAGTGTTTTCTTTGTATACATTCCAATACATATTCTATTAGCCACATAAAGCTATGCATCTGGACTTGATGTTAAGGACTTGAACTGTAGACCGGCACATATTCCAACATATTGATGAGATAAATAGATTCATGTTCATATCAGATTGAAATTCTGTTGGTTCGTTGGAGGAACTTTCCAATTCTCATTTGAACTTTGCATTTAAAGCACGTTTTTCTTATATTCTTAATTCCTTTTAGATTTTTGTTTGGTCCTTCCCTAAGAGGGACTGGAATCCCATCCTATCATGAGAAGCTAATAACTCAGGTGTGTTAATTGGTTAATTGGAGCATAGTATTAAACTTTCAACAGCATTTTCAAGTGTTGTTGCTAATCCTGGAATCTGTTAGACTATAGCTAATACATTGTAATAGATAGCTTCATCAACAACATGGGGCATGGCATGATATCAAGTTTTGACAGATGACATGCAAGGCCAAAATATTTTGATGGCTGATCCCAAGAAGTGTTTTGTTGTTATGGAAACTCTACAATGTTTTATTTATCTGACTGTACATAAATTCCAGAAGGCAACGATCAGAAAAGGAGAAAAATGAAGACCGATTCAGATATTTCAAGGATTTCCCCTAATGTGCGAAGCCAACTTGAGGCTTGGGCTAGTTTAAAGGGTGAACAGGTATACATGTACTATGATAGTCATCCTCCAGATTTCTTTTTAGATAGCACCTATACCTACATTCCTTGTTTTATTAAAAAAAGAAATTCTTTCACGCGGAAGGTACATTTTGTGATTCTTTTTTATTTTATTTATTTATTGTCTACCATTATTTCAGGTAGCAGCAAGAGTCACACCAGATGAGTCTGAAAAGGATGAGTGGTTTGTTGTAAAAGTTATTCATTTTGATAAGGAGACAAAAGAGTAAGTATAGTTCCCGTAAGTAAGACACATGCGCCATGATTTAAACTTTTAGGAATTAGGGCAGCTGTTCTAGTTTATAATGGCAACTTTCTTAATTATCTATCGTTCATGTTTCGATTTTATCTTTAACTGATTGGCCTGTTTGAGCCAGCTTATCAAATGAATATTGTATTGTTTGAGCAAGAGCCTAGCCCAAAAAATATATATATATTTTTTAAGCTCATGGAATAACTTAAGTACAGTTATCCACCAAGTTTGATTTGGGTCCCAATTCAATTGCTTGTTGATAATCTCCTGGCTCAAGGTCAATTTAAAATTCAAGTCACGAACTTATTTTGAAATGAAGGCCTGATGTGTGGAGATAGCTTTTGTAGTGATGAAGTAGAATTTGTAACCAATTAAAAACATGCCAAACATATTGAAGCTTCTAGATCAGAGACATGTGCTCCATATCCGCATTCCTAATAGGACTTGAGCCTGCCTGGGGACTCATTGGAGGGAGGAAATTAGGGATAGGCTAGATTCGGTTAATGTATAAACTTGAATGAGCTCGTGGAGCAGCTGACATCTAGCTGCTTGTGAGCCACTTGGTTTGTTTTTTCCGTGGATTCTTGCAATTATTTTGTGTCGCCAGTCATTATCAACAGAAGTGGCAAAAAGAATGCTACTCTTCTAGGTCACTTACTTTATTCCTTGCTTATGAAGAAGCAATTCTATGTGCAGATTTGAAGTATTAGATGAGGAACCGGGTGATGATGATGAGGGTGGTGGCCAACGGTAACTAACTTTTATTGACTCTGATTTGACTGCTGGATGTTAACTTCTGGTCTGAGGGTACAATACTGATAAAAAAAAAAAAAAAAACTGGTCTGAGGGTACAATGTATAAAATACCTTATAGTTGAGGGTGGAAATTTATTCTACCCCTTTTCATTTATTTCAGTTTTCTGCATGATTGAATAATTCATTGGAGAGTGACATTTTTTTTCCTTTTTTCTTGCTGCTCTCAGAAAGTACAAGCTGCCCATGTCGAGTATTATTCCTTTCCCCAAGAGAAATGACCCTTCTACTGCCCAGGATTTCCCTCCTGGAAGACAAGTGTTGGCTGTCTATCCAGGAACAACTGCACTTTATAAGGCAACTGTTGTCAATAACAACCGCAAGGTAACGTTTTCCTTCCCCCTTGGTCTGCTATAACAGAAGTTATTGTTCATTTAATATTAATTCCATTCTTCTGTAGGTTCTTGCCCTTTGACCAAACAAGTTTATCATGAACTAACAAATAATTGTATTGTGCATGTTTGTGGTGCCCTCAACCATTCAAAATATTTTCAGAGGAAGACAGATGAGTAAGTAATATCCATCCATGTGTTTCATCCTTAGCATCCCGAGTTTTGGGAAAAATTGCGTTATTGAATGGACTTTGGGGACCAAATAAACTTGATTTACGGCAAATCAAAATGGAGTATTTTTTTCCACTCTTATTCTCTTTTAGGGTAGGTCATGAGTCGCACAGATATTTGTACCAGCTTCTCAGGTAATTTGATTTACCAGCAGTCACCAAAATGGTAAACATATGACAAAGTAAACCATTTTCTCAACATTTTTAAGGAAACAAATGGACTGAATTCTTTGGAGAAGTCATTTATTTAAATCTGGAAACTGAAGTAGAACGCTGAGATTGGCATGTGACGCTAAAGTCTCGATTTTCTGTTAATGGAAACGGGGAGTATTTTTCCATTCTTCTTCTATATTGTCATGTTCATATTAATGTTTTGTTTGGGCAGGTATTCACTCGAATTCGACGATGACGAGGAAGATGGATCCTTGCCTAAAAGGAGTGTACCATTCCACAAAGTGGTTCCTCTGCCTGAGGGACATCGTCAATGAATTCATGCTGTTTATAGCCGTATATAATTCTAAAAGCTCTGATATAGGATTGTTAACCTGACCCTTAACATACCTGCCCTATGTGGCTGGCTGTGTTTCTCTTTTGACCATTCCGAGATGATATTGTAATATCTTCCCTTTTCACGTTATGTAGCATATTTACCTCTGCTTCCTCTCACTCTCTCTCTCTGTAACTTGGTAGGCTAGATTGGAGGATTTTGGAGAAAAACTATCCATAATTTATGTTTCCTCCAGATTACTTTCGCTCCTCATAAATATTGTAGGGAATAAACTTCCCATCGTTCATGTACTTCTGATTGCTATGATCAAAATTCCAAATTATATGCAAAATAGTATCGGATCAATGAAGAAGATGCCGATTTTTAATTGGAAAATACCAAAAAAAAAAAAAAAAAAGATGGTGATGGGCAAAAGAAAGAAGAAACAAAGAAAGAATACAAAACAGAAGCGGCAGCAGAACTGCTTCTAAAGCCACATTTTTGTTGTCATCAAGTGAAACTAAAAGATGATAGGGATAGAGTCTCCTCTCGTCTCTCTCCTCTGAGGAGCCGAGGTGGTATGTTTAAGTGTAAGTTCTGTTACGAGTGCATGTGAGTCTGGAATACTATGGAGGGGCTTGAGGATCTATGGGATCATCTACAACTTACAGAAGAAGAAGACGTGTCGATTGAGATAGAAGACAAAGAGTTGAAGACTGCTCAGAAGAAAGGAGAATGTTGTTTGATAGGAAAAGTTTGTGCCGACAGACCGATTGGTAAGGCGTTGGTAGCATCCACAATGGAAAAAATCTGGCATCTAAGTAAGCCGGCAAAGTTTTCTGAAGTTGGGCCAAATATTTTCATTATCACTTTTGCAACACATGTAGATAAACACAGAATTGAGGATGGAAGACCATGGCTTTTAGGCATTAATATTTTTGTCATTAAGCCTTTTGATGGCTTACTACAACCAAGGAAGATGAGTTTCAATCATGAGGTAATGTGGGTTCAAATGCATAACCTGCCACTGGCGTGTATGACCACCGAGAGTGGGAAAAAGATTGGAAGTTCGATTGGAGAGGTGCTGGAGATAGAGGCCGAGGAAGACGGGGTGGGATGGGGTCATTTCTTAAGGGTGAAGATTTTATTTGATCTTACAAAACCAGTAGCTCGAGGAAGATCGATCTCTGTGAATGGTTCAAAAACTTGGATCTCCTTGAAATATGAAATGTTACCAAAGGTATGCCTTCAGTGTGGTCGTATCGTCCATGCGGAGACGAAGTGTGCGTCCATTGAGGGTTCGAATGTCCCAAAAAACCAGTTTGGGTCGTGGCTGAGAGCAGAAGCTCCATGGCATAGGCGTGCAACAGTACCTATTACAACACATAGCCGACAGGACGTGGAAGCAGACCCTGATGAGGCTGGGGTTTTTCAGAGCATAAAGCATGGCAAAACTCGGGAAAGTAATGGGGAGCGCGTTTCAAGGATGGTTAATAATATAGTAGTGGAGGGAAATGTATTTGTGGCAGACAAAAGTGCCGACGTTAAAAGGGGGATCTCAGATGCAGCACATAAGCTTGATGGGCCGGGCTTTTCTCGAGTGGATCTGTCTCAACAAACCGAGAAGACCCCAGTGAAAACTAATGGCCCACTCCCAGGCCTTTCTGAAGTTAGCCCTTCCCCGACCCCAGCCTCAATCGACGCTCCCCTTTCAGTCCAAATACAGAGTGAATTAGGGCGCGCGGAGGAGGAGACGCAGAGTAGGGGACCCAATCTACTGCACAATACACCGCAGGAGCTCGGGGGTGAGCCCAGAAAGTGGAAGCGGCATGCGAGGATCTCAGGTACAAATTCTGGTTTGTCCGCATCTTCCTCTAGCAGAAAAAGACTTCGGGAGGATGAAGACTGCTCCCTTTGCGAGGAGGCTTCTGTGAAACGAAATAAGGTGAGGGCTAAGAAGAGTGGTGAGGATGTTCTTTTTGACATTCCTCCGTCCCTAGGTGACGGAGCGGGGGTCGAGCTTGGGAATCCTATTGAGATATCGGTGGTGGCTGGGAATCAGCCCCACCGGAAATTATGAAAATTCTAAGTTGGAATTCCTGTGGGCTTGGGAACCCACGGGGAATTCGTGCTCTCCGAGACCTAGTTAGGAGGGAAGATCCCATTATACTTTTTTTGCAAGAAACTAAGTTGAATGCAAAGAAAGTAGATCCTTTGAAATATGTTTTGGGGTTTGAGAATTGCTTAGCTGTTGACAGTATAGGTAGGAGTGGCGGGCTGGCTTTGTTTTGGAAGAAGGAGATTAATCTTTCTATTACAAATTTCTCAAGGCATCACATTAATGCTTGAATTAAAGAAGAAGGGGGGATGAAAGGGAGTGGAAGTTGTCGGGTATTTATGGTCACCCTGAGACAGATCACAGGACTGAGATTTGGAACCTAATTCATTCTTTCAAGATTCCAAATAATCAAGCTTGGTTGATGTTTGGGGATTTCAATGAGATCATCAGTAATGATGAAAAGCAGGGTGGAAATATAAGGCCTAAAAATCAATTGGATGAGTTTAGAGCTCTATTAGATGATTGTGAGGTTTCTGACCTGGGCTTCTCGGGAGTTAAATACACTTGGTGTAATAGACATGGCAGCCATCAAAGCATCAGCGCAAGGCTTGACAGATATACTGCCAATCTTGAATGGACCTCACTTTATCCTTATGCAAGTGTGCACCATGGTACCACAGCTCACTCTGATCATATTCCTATAATCCTGCAGTTACTGGGTCCAAATCTTCATAGAACTGGGAAGAGACTTTTTAGATTTGAAGCTATGTGGGTGGAATCTGCTGATTGTGAAAAAGTGATCAAGGAGGCTTGGCTGGACAGATCCGGAGCATCCAAGATGGAGAATGTGATGAGGAAGCTCTCTAGCTGTAGTGAGAGGCTACAAGCATGGAATAGAAGGGTTTTTGGGCACATCAACCAGAAAATTACACAGAGCAGACAGACCCTTCAGCTTATTCAAGATTCAGATCCTCTTTGTTTAAAAATAGATGAACATAAAAAAGCAAGACTAGAGTTACAAACTTGGCTGGAGAGGGAAGAAATATTGTGGCGACAACGGTCAAAAGCACTTTGGCTTCATTAGGGAGACCAAAACACGAGATATTTTCACAATAGAGCCTCACAGAGAAGAAAAAAAAATTTATTCAAGGGGTAAGGGACATGGTCGGTTGTTGGCAGGAAGGGGAAGGGAGAAATGAGGTGATTTTGGATTATTTTACGACCCTTTTTGCTGCTTCAAATCAGAGGAGCGCAATGAACATTCTTGACGAACTGGATGGAAGAGTTAGTGCAGAAATGAACAGGGAACTCACCAGGCCTTTTACTGCAGAGGAAGTTTGTGATGCTCTTCATCAAATGAATCCTACCAAAACCCCAGGTCCCGATGGAATGGCGCCTATTTTCTATCAGAAATATTGAAGCATTGTGGGGAAGGATGTCAATGAAGCTATCTTGGAGGCTTTAAGCAAAGGTGAGTTTCCAACGTCGATCAATCATACTTTTATTGCACTGATCCCAAAGAAAAAGAAATCTAAGCTGGTTGCTGATTTTAGACCTATAAGCCTTTGTAATGTCTTTTACAAACTTATCTCTAAAGTGCTTGCTAATAGGCTCAAGGTAGTTTTACCTAAAGTAATCTCAATTTCTCAAAGTGCTTTTGTTCCTGGTAGATTAATTATGGATAATGCATTAGTTGCTTATGAGATGATTCATTATCTTCGTCATAAGAGAAAAGGAAGAGATGGCTATATGTCTCTCAAGCTTGATATGAGTAAAGCGTATGACAGACTTGAGTGGGATTTTTTGGAGGTGATTATGCTGAAATTGGGATTCCATGAATCTTGGGTGGCTTTGGTCTTGAAGTGTGTTAGAACAGTCCCTTTCTCCATTCTGATTAATGGGGAGCCAAAAGGTCCTATCTACCCCTAAAGAGGATTGAGACAAAGGGACCTTTTATCCCCTTACCTCTTTCTCTTGTGTACTGAAGGACTTATACACTTGTTATTCTGGGCAGAAGTAGAGAAAAAGATTCATGGGGTTAAAGTGTGCAGAGGGGCTCCAAGACTTAACCATCTGCTCTTTGCAGATGATAGTCTTTTATTTTGCAAAGCTGATATGAGGGAAACAAGGCACCTTCACCTTTTATTACAGACTTACCAGAGAGCGTCAGGTCAAAAAGTGAATAGAGACAAAACATCAATGATTTTCAGAAAGAATGTAGGTAGGGAAAACAGCAGGAAATTATGGAGTTTTGGGGTGTGGGGCGCATCCAACAGTTTGATAAATATTTTGGATTACTTCTGTTGATTGGTAGAGAGAAAAACAAAACTTTTTCAGAAATAAAACATCGAGTTTGGAACAAGCTTCAAGGGTGGAAGGAGAAATTACTATCTCAGTGAGGTAGGGAGATTTTAATCAAAGCTGTGGCCTTAGCCATTCCCACATACACTATGAGTTGCTTTAAACTTCCTGGTAAGCTTTGTAAGGAGCTGGAAAGATTGATGGCCAGGTTCTGGTGGGGTCAAAGAAATAATGAGAAGAAAATTCATTGGGTTAGCTGGGAAAAACTGTGTTACAAAGGGTGACGGAGGGATGGGGTTCAAAGACCTTAAGAAATTCAATTTGGCCCTCTTAGCTAAGCAAGGGTGGCGAATCATGCAGGAAGAATCTTCCCTTTTGCATTGCATTTACAAAGCAAAATATTTCTCTCATAATAGCTTTATGGATTCAAAGCTGGGTAACACACCCTCTTATGCTTGGAGGGGCATTTGGGAAGCTAGAAAATGCATCTCCTTGGGGGGTAGGTGGAGGGTGGGAAATGGCAAAACAATCAAGCTATGAACTGACTATTGGATTCCTGGCCATCGAAACTTGCTGCAGTGTCGTAAGGGTGTCGAGGTATAAGATCAAATGAAAGTGGACAGTCTTATTGATGCTGAAACTGGTATTTGGGATGCTAAAAAACTTAAAAACTCCTTTCCACCAGCTACTGTTGCTGAAGTTCTGAAGATAATTCTGCCAAATGGTGCTAGATCTGATAAAATGATATGGGAACCAGAGAGAAGTGGGCTTTTTTCTGTTAAAAGTGCCTATAGACTTCTCATTATTTTGTGTGGAAAGAATAGTGAAGACCTCTTGCATGCATTGATACATTGTCCTACTGTGAGGGAGATATGGGGAAAACACTTTCCTACTACTACTTTCTGCCAAACAAGCTATGGGGATGTTGCAAGACAGATTCGAGCGGAAGGTACTAGAGATGACTTGGAGAAGTTTTTTCTTATCTCTTGGGGATTATGGTATAGAAGAAATCAGAGTATGTTCAAGGATAAATATCTCACTGCAAATCAGGTGGAGGATCATGCGTTGTCTTTCTTAAAACTTCATAAAGAAATGACTTGCTCGAAGAAGCAGAGACTCAAAGCGCAGTGTAGATGGGTTCAGCCGGCTGATGGTATCTTGAAACTTAATGTAGATGGTGCAATCTTCAAAGACCAGCTAAGAGGAGGTGTAGGAGCAATTCTAAGAGATTCCAAAGGCGAGGTTATTATGGCAACCAATAAGAAGGAAAATGAAGTGAATGACCCTACTGACATTGAACTTTTAGCAATATTTAGAGGTTTACACTTTGTGTTCATTATGGCATTCAAGAGCTCATCATAGAAAGTGACTCTTTGTTGATGGTTAATGAGATAAAAGCTGATGGGTGCTCTATGTCTCTCCAAGGAAACCTCATAATGGAGATTAAGGATCTAATGAAGCTGTTTCACAATTGTACTATTCAACACAACTTTCGTGAGGGTAATGAGGCTGCCCATAAATTAGCAAAATTTGCTTGGAATGTAGATGATATTTGTGTGTGGTGGGGTTCTTTCCCAGATTGTATTGCGAAAAATGATTCACATCCGCCCCTGTTGGACATCACCCAACCCACACTCTTGTAAAAAGACTAAAATATCCTCTATAATAAAATCAAATTTTTTACCCTTTTCACATTTCAAATTGTGAATTTTGAAATGGATGAGAGAGAATGAGAAGAGAGAGAGACGACGAGAGAAAGGGAGAGACGGTGAGGGATGAGAGAGAGAGCGTCGAGGATGAGAGAGAGACCAAGAGGATGAGAGAGAGACGGTGAGGGAGGAGAGAGAGAGCTGATGAGAGAGAGAAACCGGAGAGAGAGAGAGATCGAGAGGATGAGAGAGCGTCGAGGAGAGAGAGAGACCAAGAGGATGAGAGAGAGCTCGCGTCGAGGAGAGAGAGAGCTTCGAGGAGAGAGAGAGACCGAGAGGATGAGAGAGAGAGCTCGCATCGAGGAGAGAGAGAGCTTCGAGGAGAGAGAGAGAGATCGAGAGGATGAGAGAGAGAGAGAGCTCGCGTCGAGGAGAGAGAGAGCTTCGAGAGAGAGAGAGATCGAGAGGATGAGAGAGAGAGAGCTCGCGTCGAGGAGAGAGAGAGCTTTGAGAGAGAGAGAGATCGAGAGGATGAGAGAGAGACTATGAGGGAGGAGAGAGAGAGACGGAGATGAGTGAGAGAGAGCAAGGATGAGAGAGAGAGAGATGAGAGAGAAGGTCTGTTGAGAGATACGAGAGGGATGAGTGATAAAAAAAAAAAAAACTACCATGTAGGGTGTGCGAAAATGCACACCGCTACAGTGACAGATGTATATCACAGCACTTGTATTGCACAGGTCATCTGCTCTGAAAAACATTTGTAATGTTTGTTTTGGAGTGAAATGAAATGTGTTTTGGTTATCAAAAAAAAAAAAAAAGAGGACGGGGACGGGTGATTAGATGCATCGCAATTTCCACGTCTCCGGTGCTCAGACTTCACTGCCTCTCAATTTCCAGAAGCATTTGCAGACCGTTTGATTGAACCTTCGTCAAGATAATCAGTTTCTTTTATTTACTTGTTTTATATATGATAAAAACTAAACTACCTTGTATAAACAAACAGTTTTGCACGTATAATAAATATGTTTCTAAGAATTAATCATTAGTTTTCTGCCCCCAAAAACCCTTCCAAGGTAGTAATCTTCTTCATTTCTGTTTGTCGCCTCCCTTATTCTCTCTCTCATCATACTCCCCCAATTCCATCTAAATCCATGGCGGCCATGGCCTCCTCTGTTACACCCAAATACTCAAAACTCCTCCCACCACCACCACCAACCCCTCCACAAGTCTCTCTCCCCATCCACCTCTCTCTTACCCATAACCCAAAACCCAGAATCCTAACCTCGAAATTCACCTCCCCTTTCACTGACCCCTCGATCACCTATTTTCATTCGCTTGCACAAACCTCCAAACCCCACTGTAAAAGATCGTCTTTGGTCACGGTCAAAGCCGCAAAGGGTAAGTTCGAGCGCAAGAAGCCCCACGTGAACATTGGGACCATCGGTCACGTAGACCATGGCAAGACCACCCTTACCGCTGCCCTCACCATGGCCCTGGCCTCCATGGGCAACAGCGCGCCCAAGAAGTACGACGAGATCGACGCTGCCCCAGAGGAACGCGCCCGCGGCATCACCATCAACACCGCCACCGTCGAATACGAAACCGCCAATCGACACTACGCCCACGTCGACTGCCCTGGCCACGCCGACTACGTCAAGAACATGATCACCGGCGCCGCCCAGATGGATGGCGCGATCCTAGTCGTCTCCGGAGCCGACGGCCCGATGCCGCAGACTAAGGAGCACGTCCTGCTCGCGAAGCAGGTGGGTGTGCCGAACATGGTGGTTTTTCTGAACAAGCAGGATCAAGTCGACGACGAGGAACTCTTGCAGCTTGTGGAGTTGGAGGTGAGAGAGCTCCTGAGCTCCTTCGAGTTCCCGGGCGATGATGTACCCATCGTCTCGGGCTCTGCTCTGCTGGCATTGGAGGCTCTAATGGCGAACCCGAAGATTACCCGAGGAGACAACGAATGGGTGGACAAGATATACGAACTCATGGACGCCGTGGACGATTACATTCCCATTCCGCAGAGGCAGACTGACTTGCCGTTCTTGTCAGCAGTGGAGGACGTGTTCTCGATCACGGGACGCGGTACGGTGGCCACGGGTAGGATCGAGAGGGGCACGGTGAAGGTTGGGGAGACAGTGGAAATCGTTGGGCTTAGAGAGACTCGGACCACGACGGTTACGGGGGTCGAGATGTTCCAGAAAACTCTAGATGTGGCGCTTGCTGGGGACAATGTTGGGCTCTTGCTTAGGGGGATTCAGAAGACCGATATCCAGAGAGGGATGGTGATTGCGAAGCCCGGGACGATCACGCCGCACACGAAGTTCCGGGCTCTAGTTTATGTGTTGAAGAAAGAGGAGGGTGGGAGGCACTCGCCGTTTTTCGCGGGGTACCGGCCTCAGTTTTACATGAGGACTACGGATGTGACTGGGAAGGTGATTGGGATCAGGAACGATAAGGATGAGGAGTCAAAGATGGTTATGCCGGGAGACCGTATTAAGATGGTGGTGGAGCTTATAATGCCAGTGGCTTGTGAGCAAGGGATGAGGTTTGCGATTAGAGAAGGTGGCAAGACTGTCGGGGCTGGTGTCATCCAGTCCATTATAGAATGAGCGAGTTGAATTCAACCTCTTTTTCTTCGTATTTCATGTGTTTACAACAGGAGGACAGGTTGGTTGGATCGTGGAAATGAGTCGGGATGATTTGTGAATAATAGAATAAAATATTATTTTTTAATATTATTATTATTTTGTAATTTGAAAAAGTTGAATTGATGATTATATTTTGTGTAAAAATTTAAAAAAATTATAATGATGAAATGAGATGAGTTAAAGTGAGTTTTGAATTCAAACCATTGTCCCGTTTGTGCAAAATAAGCCTCTAACGTGAAGCTTTTTTTAAGAAATTTAGCAGAAGTTATGGATTAGAGACCCTGCTGCATGAGTTTGCGGCCATTACACCATAAAGACGTTGGGGATTTGAACAAGTTTTTGTTTATCAAATGCAACTGAGACTACAGAACGGTTTTGCTAGTGGAGGATCTCTTTTCATGTTATTCACTTGTAATTTTTGTTGATCTTTGAGACAAATCGAGCCTTCACTTCTTGTGCTGTTCTGCATAATCCCCCGCATAAGTTTACCCAATCAAGAATCAGGTTTCCCTTCCGGCGGATCTTTTTGTTTCATTGAAGTATTTGTTGGTATGTAGTTCTATTTTGGTTTTTATTTATGTGTGTATGTAATGTACTTCCCTTTGGGACTGGCCAAGATATGTATAAGTTTGAGATTAGGCAATTCCTCAATGGAGCATGCATCATGCATCTGAAAGCTAACAGAACCGAGGAGTTGTGTGACTTGCGAAGGGGTATTGGTAGTTGCCATCATAGGGCTAAAATGAATTAGAACATCAGTTTTAGTGTAAGTCAGCGTCCTATGCCTGTGAGGTAGTGCTTGCCTGCTTGGGGCACAGATGCTGTGGCTGGGAGCTATGACATAAAATTACTAGGAAACGACCGTGACAGAGCAATTGGCTCGTTATTGATTAAGCATATTAAAGGCTATTACGAGTAGAATAGTTTGCAAAATTCAAGTTTTGCCATAAGATGTTGGCCAATGAAAGGTTACCGTAGTTCGAAAACCTTAATGCAGTCCATTTTTGTGGTTGGATTGACTAACCTTCTCTTGAGATGTGATGAAAAATGAGTTGGTGCCAGGAATATGACTTCTGTTTCCTAGGTGTACACTTGCAGTACTGCATGCGCTACCTCTGGTTAATGGCATCTTAAAAATCTCCCGATTATAGTCATCATTGTGCACTCTGAAAACATTAACTTTAGATTCCCAGCAGGATTCCTTTGATATTGAGGCACAATGCACCTGGGTAATGACAACAACTTCTAGTCTTTCCAGTTCCAAAAAACATCAATAAGCACGATGCCACTTGACAGCTTAACACTCTCACAATGAATGGAAATAATGCAGGTTTCATACTAATTTCGGCTTTTATTTAATCCCAAGCACGAGAATGGTAAAAAAGAAAGTTGCACAGCAGACATCATAATAATAAATCAGTTGCCCATATGCATATATTACGATCACTTTCTGTTTCTTTCACTTTCTGCTCCGCAACTGAGGCAAACATCACGTTTTAAGAACTCATTCATCCATGAGCATAAGATTCTGGCTTTTATCTCCTAGATAGAATTTCTAAAAACTCGAATGTTATTTTTGTGATACGCCTATAGTACTCACATTCCTGGTGCTTTTACGGATATACCTTTTTATTGTGATCACTCTTTAACGCCTTTGACATGCTTGGGTGATTGGAACTGGTGGATCTGAGAGGGAACCATTGAGGATATGATTAGCAAACCATTGACTAGCTGCCTGGGAGTAGTGTACACCATCCCAGCTAATATACTGTGAAGGATTTCCACAAGAAGCACCATATACTTCACTTCCATTTATACTTGCTCTAGACCCACACCAGACGTGGCTGTAATTTACGTGATATCCACAGCAGACCTTTAGGGGATCGGCAAATCCTGTAAAAGAAGTAGCAAAATTGCGAGCTCAAAACAATGTCATGATAAACCTTGAGAATTGAGAGGAATACAGGCATGGGAAATGATTATGATAGTGAAAAATACCTTCATTCTTTGCATTGCTGATTAGTCCATACTTTGCAGCATAGACATCGACATATGTTATTGCTGCTTTTGGCAGCTCTGCCCTTAGTTTGATCACTCTGTCCTTGAGGTGCCTGTTGAACTCTACAGCCATGTCATTTTGAGCCTTCACACAGCCATACTGATCAAGATAACCGGCCGGTGGATTTTGTATGTAAAACAGGTTCACCGGCAAGCATCCAATTGGTCCTGTGTTGTGTATCCAAAATGCCCTCCCCCCTTGTTGATATATGCGCTGAACACGGTCAAATCACAACCATTATATGTTAAAAGAACGTATTTTAACTAAGCTCTCGATCTTCTTGTTTTAGACATCCTTGTAATATTGCAACTCACTTGGACTGCTGTGGCTAACTGGTTGACAATGTCTGGCATTGCTGCACGAAGTTGGTCGAAGCTCATCTTTCGAAAACCGACGGAGAGATCGTTCTGACCGATATCGAATGTGTAAAGAGCCTTGGAGTAGTCCTGGGGTCTGGGAAGGTTGCTTCTTTCCAGGGGAGTCTTGGCTGCAAATCACAAACAAATAATGATAGTACCAAGAAAGATAGAAGTTAAGAGGCAGTTCTTTGTTTTTTATTTATGGGAATTACCTTGATTGTACAGATCATTGGTGCGTGTTTTGAACTGATTAAATTGAATGATCTGAATGTCGAGAGAGAAGGGACTGATGCCATATTCAAATATGGTTTCGTTTTGCCTTCTAATGGTCGATCCTCCGGTGGCAAAATTTGCTCCGTGTCGGTAATTTGTTGCTAGTGAATTCAAGTATGCACTCAAGTAAGGCAAGCTTAGGTGCTCAGCTGTATACGTACATACATATATATATATATATATAGATGGAAAAAACTCAATTAGTATGCTCAATCGAAATAGACAAGTGTTCTGAATCTATGCTTTGAGTAAGTAGAAACGTTTGTACCAATGAAATCTATGAGGAGGCGGCCATCTGAGTCCCTTCCATTGGGTTTATGAAAGAATCCCTCGCCATATGGTGCAGGAATGGGTTCAAATGCTGCTGATATGCCGCCAGTGTCTGAATTTGAGTCGCCAAAGTTGTAGATTGCTGGAAACTCGCAAGGTTCTTGGTCTTTCAGACCCTCACCTCCCATACCCAGAAAACAAAAAACCAAGAACAGACTCTCCAATTGTCTCCGAAACTCCATTCTGAGTTCAGCTCAACTAGTGTAGCTCAGGCTGGACCTCTCTCATTTATGAGGACCAGTGACCTAGGTTTTAAGGACATTTGTTAATGACCTAGGTTTTAAGGACATTTGTTGTCATCATTAACCTACTTATGTAGTCACTAGAAGAAAATTATGGTCGGTTATTTTTTTAAAATATTATTTTTAATTAAAATAAATCTATTTTAATAATAAATAATTATTCTCGTCTCACAAATTATTTTTTTTAAGTGAGTAACGGGACAAAAAAAAGGAAGCAGCTATTCATACTAATCATGTGCTCTCAGATTTACCAATGACTTTTATCTATTTAGCAGTCAAATTTTCAGGTCAAAACTTTGTCCCTTTCCACCTGCTGAAAAGCTGTGATCCACCACAACTTCCTTGTCTTGCTCTTCTTTTCTACACTACCATATTACTAAACAAAAAAGTTTCCAATTTCATGTCCCACAAGTGTTGTATACTTCAGATAAACTTGTTCTTGACGACTCATAGCCGCTCATTGTTCTTGCCTGCGTCTGCGCGCATTGAGGACCACTGCTAAACAGTTTATACCGTCCCTGCTAGTTTAAGCCCAGCGCAAATATTTTATAAATAAGCGGATTCTATACTAAAAAAGAATAGATTTTAGTATGTCGGGTTTGTACGATCTGATTTATTCTAGTGTCAACTAAGAAAATGTGCGACTCTATGCACAAGACATAGCTTACATAGAAAGAACATATAATCATTTGAAATACTCAAAAATAGATTGTTCATTAAGTAAAATATAAAACACTACCCATCATAAAACCCAGAAAGCATCTCGATTGACTGACTATTTTATTAAAGCTACGGTAACCTCCTCCAAGCATCCACTGTTAGGATGCCTAAAATCAAGTAAGCAAAGGCGTTAAAAGTAAAACTCTTACCGACCCAATATATTTTTTGTCATCCGTATGTCGTGGATTCTCATTGATATGTAGTGGGATCCTTAGATTGGGGCAAAAGGGTGATAGAGATTGCGTAATTAAATAATGGGTTCTAAGGGATTGAGACAGGTTCATTGTGATCTTGTGGCTGTGAAGAAGTTCCTTCGCAGAGAAGTCGGTGACGGATCTCTCTGTCTTTGTGTTGGATACATCATTGAAGTGGGCAATGGTTGTCGGTATATGCAGTAGAGCGGACAAGAAAATGATGAAAAAAGGTCTTGTTTTGCGCAATCGGTGGGGAGAGAGAGAGGTGATCATAAAAGTCGTTTGCATTTTGGGTTGTTGTAGCCTGAGGCCCAAAACAAACACTTTGGACCCTGAAACTATTTTTACTCGATTATAGTTGCCAAGTCTGTCAGAATTTGTTTGGTAAAATGTATTTTTAAAATTTAGTTAATATTATATTTTTTTTATTTAAATTTAATTTTTATATTAAATTAATTATTTACTCTCTATATAATAATAAAATATGATTAAATTAATAATTTTTTTATTTAATTTATTTGTATCACATTTTATAATTCTATCAATTTAATATTAATATTAATTATATTCTAATTAAATTAATATTAAAAAAATCATATTTTCAAAAATCATTTAATGCTAATAAAAAAAATATTTGATTAAACTTATCTAAATTTTTTAATTACAAACTAAATAGTATTTTTGTTTGGAGTGAAAAACTAATATTTTAATATTTGCTTGGAGTGTGAAATTAATATTTTAATATTTGATGAATCAATTGTGGTTCTCCATCTTTAGCCAACCATTGTAGCAGAAGTCGATCTTATTTTAGATTTGGTCAATCCAATGTGGAGTATTTTTTACATCAGTTATCTAAATTTTAGTTAACTTTTCTATTTGACTAAGTCAACGTGAATGCTCTTAGTGTGGTTTGGATGTTGAGTTAAGTTGAATTAAGTTCTTTATAAATAGTAATGAGTTGAGTGTAGTGGGTTTTTGGGGTTTACCTAAAATGAGTTTATATGTATTTAGATATTAAGATGAGTTTAAATATATTTATATGAAGTTAAAAAAAGTTATGGGTCCCATGTGTAAAAAAGTATTGAGTTAAAAAAAGTTATAGGTCCTACGTGTAATGAGATTTTGAGTTGAGTAATTAGTGATTTGGAAGTTGTGTGTTTAGATGTTATGATAGGTCTAAAACAAAGCCCAACTGAAATGAACTGAAATCATTTAAAGATCCAAATGAACCAAGCTCAAGATGTAAGAGTGGTGTTGTGAACGTGTTTCACTGTCATCGCCATCGCCTTACGATCACCTACAACCAAAGAGTAAAATGATTCGGAGGTTCAAGAAAACGCCTCCGATGCCTAAGTCAGTAATTGAGATTACTCTTTAATACCAATAAATCAGATACCCGTTACATACCTGAATTCTTCTCTTATATAAAGTATTTGAACCAATTTGTTGTTGAATGATAATGGATATATCTATTATTCAAATTCAAACCAAGAGATAAGGATTCATCTTTTAGTAAATTTGAATGATAACCGTTTAGATTTATGTCATTGTTAGATAGTTATCCAGTCGGTAGTGGCTATGGGTTAGATCCTCTTGGTACCGAGTTGGGTCCTGGGTAGTAAAGCAGGCTTAGGGCTCAAATAAAGGACCAGGCCCATATTACATTTAACCGGTCCGGATGTCCTCTCCGAATGATTCTCAATAGCCAATAGCCAGCCCAATCAAAGACACGTAGCCCTCCGGTCCACAAGTTTCATCGGTGGCTAGCAAAACATTGATGCTTAGTAAATTTCTTTTCAAATCAAGTATTATCGTGTCAACGGCATGGAATATATGCTTTACACATGGATTACAAATAAAATTTTTAATCCCGCAAGGCAATGCCAACCCTTTTGAGTTTTGATACCCGAATTATAGGATCCAAAGTAATAGATAAATATGAGCCATATATCGTTTACTTAATATTTAATACTATAGCGCCCACTTCAGCTGTTTATATTTCTTCCCCTTTAAACTTTTTAGTTGACGTAGTAATTCTAAGAAATCAGAATCGGCTTTGTAGCAAGGAAGGCTCTCAAAAAAGGTCATTAATTTGGCAATCAATCAATGAAACTCAAGCTTTCTGAATACAGGCTACTCTGTCGACGATTCACTCCATATATGAATTCAATATCTTTCTACGCCATTTTTGTCAAAATGAACTGATGTTAATCGCACTGTTTCCCACGTCAATCAATGCAAAAATTGGGAAGGATATGCAAATCTTGATCACAAAGATCGGCCCTTATGACATGCATTTATGATTGACAATGGTGGGTCCGAGAATGAACCGGCGGCTATATGATTTGCAACCCAATAATTTGCAGCCTCGGTGTAGTGAACACCATCCCAGCTAATATACCTGGAAGGATCTTCACAAGAACCAGCATACACTTCACTGCCATTTATCTTTGCCTTGCTCCCACACCACACATGGCTACCATACTCGTGATAACCACAGCAAATGTTTCTTGCCTCAAGAAATCCTGCAAAAAGACCTTCCGTTATGCGCTTTATATTGTTTATAGATATTTGGTGGCACTTCATTTTCATGTGAATGAGTGGTAGATATCATATTGGTTAGGTATAGGTAAACATATATGCATGCATGGCAGCAGCAAAAAGAAAGTTTTGAGTTTCAATATTACCTTCCTTCTTTGCATTTCTGATTAGTTTATACTTCGCTGCAAAGACATCCACATATGTTAAGGTAGCATCAGGTAGCTGTTCCCTTAGGCTGATGATACTTTTTTTAAGCTGCGTATTGAACTTTTTAGCCATGTTATTTTGAGCTATGACGCAACCATGTTGGTCAAGAATGCCAGAAAGTGGGCGGTGGTAGTAGTGTAGGGTCACTGGCAAGCAGCCAATGGGGCCTGTGTTATGTATCCAAAATGCTCTTGCCCCTTCTTGGTACAGATGCTGAAAAAGGTATGTTGATTTCGAGTCATCACACCCGATAAAACATGATTAATTCATACTCAAAATCTTGTTATTAATTCCAATTGAGATGAGACTTACAACCCTTTTTTCCTGCATGACTTACTTGGACTGCTGCAGCAAACTGGTCAATGATGTCAGGGATTGCTGCTTTAAATTGCTCATTGCTCATTGTTCGAAAACCAGCAGCAATATCATTTTGCCCAATGTCAAATGTATAAAGAGCCTTTGAGAAGTCCTCAGGTCTTGGGAGATTTCTTCTCTGGGACTGATCTATCTTGGCTGCAAAACATAAAGTACAATAACAAAGGAGCTGAAAATGGGAGAGAATCAATCTCCTTTTCAGGAGATATATTTGATATTACCTTGATTGTAGAGATTGCTGGTGCGTGCCCTGAACTGGCCAAATTGCACAATCTGGATATCAAGAGAGAATGGACTCACGCCAGTCACAAAGAACGATTCGTTAAGCCGCCTAATGGTTGAGCCTCCTGTGGCAAAATTTGCACCGTGCCTGAAACTTGTTCCAACTGAATCTAGATATGCACTTAAGTATGGCAATCCAAGGCCTTTGGCTGCACACAAAAAAAAAAAAAAAAAACCCTCTTATATATAACCTTTTCCTTGAACTTTGATAAACAACCATTCAAGATATATGCTTTCCGGACAGAGGACAATTTGATATGTATATTACCAATAAAATCTATGATGAGACGTCCATCGGAACCTCTTCCGGCCGGCTGATGGAAAAATGTCTCGCCGGATGGCGGCCCTGCTGGGTAAAATGCTGCAAATATCCCACCAGTATCTGAATTTGAGTCACCAAAGTTGTAGATAGCAGGAAAATCACAAGGCAATGCACCTCTCGCTCCCTCACCTAACACACTCAAAACCCATGAAACTAAAATCCAAATACCAAAAAGTACTCTTACGACTTCCATTCTCGCAGCTAGCACCAAAAGGTCCAAAAACTATGACTCATGCTGTATAATTAAACTTTCCTTATATAGGCACGCGGATGCTTAGCCAGCCACAGCTCTCTTTATAAAATATGTATTCACGGGAATTATGTGCTTTCCAAGCAAGTGGAACCATATAAAATATGCATTCATGAGAATCTGGCATCTTTAATTTCCCACTATATATATATCTTCCTTAATTGGTTAATTTTTTTCATATCATATTCTTACTGCGTTTGCTTTTCTACTTTCCCAGCTCTTACTTTAATATTCATGATCTTCGGTCTCTGCACTCCGTGATCTGCAGTGCGTTGCCTAGTCCAGCCTTGGATTTTAGAACATATCTAGCTAATATCTCAACCATATGCTGTATCCCCTTCTTGTTATCCGACTCTCCCAAATCAGTGAAGCAAGTTGCCGTCTTGCAGATGACATCCCTTGATGTCACTGTTGTATCTAGCTAATTTTATTGACGTTAATTAGCTATACATATGTCTTTAATTTTGGCATTTCTTATGGAAAGAGACAATTAAATTAACACGAATTCAAGAAAATAAGCCGCAGTTTGTTTACTAATTTTGTGATTTTCTCTCCACTTTTTCGAGGCCCTGTACTGCATGATCGATCTAATATATATTTGATGTGTTTTTTTTTAATAAAGAGCTGGTAGCCACACACATAGCAGCCCCGTCTCAAATTTATTAAATATATTTCATGACGTGGTTGAAACTAAGAAAAATGGAAATATGTCCTAGCTAGCTGCTGGGAGGGTTTTGTGGGGATCTTGCATTGGTTCCCTTGCGAGCATGCCTTTGAAAGATCATGTGCCGAGTGACGTTCTGATATAGCCAGAGATGTCCACGATTTTTAATTTCTTTGTTTTGTTTGGAACTTGATGCTCATTATTAAATTATCCGAAAAGTACTCGAAATATAATCGAAGTGTCTTCTTTAACAGTACCAATACTATTACGCATTGCATGTCGCAAAAGATACATTCAACATGAGACTCACGAGTTTTTCTTTTTTTCCTGTCACAAAATCAATGCAAAATCACGTATTACTGGGGCATAATGTAAATGCACTGTGACTGCGCATTGTATTGTGGAACGGTCCAAGGTATCATTGTTCAACCATGCATTAACACGACAAGCTACCATTCACCTAGAATGAACATAAAGACATGAGATAAAATCAATTGTCCAGTCCAAACATGAATCTTCTCCCCTCACGCCAATATGCTCGTGTAGTCATGAGGCCGAGTATGAGCAGTTAGTCCTTAATTTGTAGGATTGTGGTAATAAAATCAATTGATTTTTGTTTTTTTTTCTCCGAACATGATTAGAATAAATAGTTGATATATATATATAGTGACAAAATATGTGGAAATTAATAGGTTTAATTAAGGGCCTAAGCAAGTGCATGGTTTCATGACATGTCACATTTTCACCAAGATCTTAGTACTCAAAAGAATTGATACCAAATCTTCTTTGCCCGCATGCATGCAGTCAAAGATATCAAATCCATGCATCCATGCGCGTGAACTACTTATACTGGGACCCACCTATAAAAATGGACTCCACCTAAAAAAAAGTAGACCTCACCTATAAAAAAGTGTAAAAAAAAATATTTTTTATTAATAAAATTCACTTTTTTACATAAAATTTATATAAAATTTATTTATTTAAAACTTGTATTTATTATTATTCATATCCAATATTGGTGTCGCAGTATACATGCTCATGATCTTTTGTCTTCCATGTTCTTGATCTCCATTAATTTCACCTTTAAGTACCTTTGCCTATAATATTAATCTTCCATGAGAATTGTTACAAACATAAATAAATTATACAAAATAAATTTATAAACTGATGTAGTTTATAGAATCTATTAGATCTATTTTATAATAAAAATAATTTTATAATCTAATATATCATATCAAAACTACATAATTAATTTATAAGCTTATTTTTGTGTGACACACTTTCTATCTAAAGTATTTTCCTTTTCATGTCGATTGTTATGATTTTGTCCGGAGGCGACAAGGAATCGAAGTCAAACGAGCGCTAAAAGTTGCTAGTACACATGCGTCGATCATTTGTTTTAAGAAAGAAATACTTTATGATAAAATACTGACCTACACCATGATTTTGTATTTGCATCATATCTAAACTTTTTCTTTTTACTGCTTAGTGCTTTATTTAGGGTTTATAATTAAGAATAATTATAGTTGAAAACCTTTACCAACACATCATTTACATGATATAATTTTTTTTAACCAGTATGTGACATAATTTTATTTATGTGATAAATTTTAAAATTTGAATCTTACAAATTTTTTATTATATTTCATCATTTCAATTCTCATCATCTCATGACGTGACATTAGATGATTAGAAACTATTTATCATATTTTACTTGAGATGATGAGATAATAACGAGAAAATGAATGATGAAAAGATTTTTTCTTTTTTAAATTTTAGCGTTTACTTTTTAAATCAAACCTTGAATCATAACTAGTGTTCTAGGCAATTATTTTATTTTCCTTTATTAGAATTATTAATTGAAGTTAATCAAAGAAATGTTAGACTATAATTGAAGGAAAATATATTTTATAAACTTACATAATTTAATATTATAAGTCATGTTGTAAAATAATTATCATTATAAAATAAATACAACTCAACTTCTGGTCAAAACCTTCATAATTCGTATTTTTTTATAGTTGTTTTTATAACGTAATATTTATAATCTAATTATCAATAATTGTCATGCTACTAATTATATAATTAATTTACATCGAAGAAGTTCTTTCTCCAATCTCTCTCCAGAAGTCATTTTCTCTCTATCTAACCGATGATATCCTTCTATTTCTCTCTATCCCTCCCTCCTCTTGTCTGGCCAACGCCGGAGTTGTCCATACTCTTTTTTTTTTTTCTCTCTCTTTTTTTGTCGTTTTCCGTCCGTATCATCAAGATGCATCGATCTATTGTCTACCGGCTACCTACAACCACCACGCGTCTCGCTAGTAGATTCTCTAGCCGCCAATCAATCAGACGGTTTAAGAAAAACTATTCAAAAGAGCAGGGCGTGAGTCTCACGCGTAGCTCATACCGCATGTGAGTTTCATGCGGCGCAGGGTCAGAGAGAGACTGTCATTGTCACGTGCGGCACCACTGGGATAAATGACTTCAGATCTAACCATTGCCTTACTTCCCGGAGTGATACGTGAACCACACATGCCAATACATATAGATAGTGAAGGATCAAGACAAAGTGGTCATGGAAGACTCTTACAGCCAGTCCAGACAAATAAGCTGCAGCACATACCGTTTCATTGTGACTTTTAGTTTTAGTCTAATAGTCTGTTTATCAAATTATACAAAAATTGTTTCAAGCGGTTTTCCCTTAGTAAGAAATGGGTAGGAGCCAATTTTTGGCTCTAGATCTTTTTTTTTTTATTATTATTCTATTGGTGTTGTATTTGTTTGTTTTGAGATGATTATTGGAGACTCTCACCCTATCGAATCTTGTATCATGAAACTACTTCGACTTCATTTGTTTACACAAGTCCTATCATCTACAAACGAGGCCTTAGTTTATCTATGAATTTGCTTGTTTAGAGAAAAATAATAATTTACATCAAATATGAGGGGACAGCTGTATATTGTTGAGATTTAAACCCCCAATAAAAATAATAGAGAAAAATTGCTTAAGGGCCTGTTATTTTATAATTGGTGGTACGATGACGTTTTAATGTCCCAACACGGATAAACAAAAGTGCTCTCTCCCTCTGGCACATCACTAGGGTTTTCAGGTACTGTAGCAATGGCGAAGAGCGAAGAGAAGTTGTCGAATAAGGAAGGGACCAACTTGCTGGGCGCGCCTACCTTCACGGAGCTCGATAATGGACGGTTCAAGTGCGTGGAGACTGGCCACGAAGTGCTCGCCAAAGACAGGGAATCCTACTCTCATTCCAAACGCTGCCGTTTGGGTCTCATCGGCTTTGCTTTGTCCCAAAACAAACCTCCTCTCAATATGTTCAAGCAAGACCCTCTCTCGCGGTACCCGAAGTTTCCTTACTTATGTCTCAAGTTGCATTTTGGCTTTTTAGTGCTTTATTTTGTGAAAAACGTATTTGGAAGCCATGTTCTTATATAGTTATGCAGACTATTTGTGTTCAAGGTGTTGGTGTTTTTATCAGCACACTGAGGTCAAGAAGAAAAAGGCTAATGCTTGAAATTCAGGTTAATGTTTGATGTGGTTCGTGAAGGTGAATATATTTTCATCTGGAGTAAGGCAGATGATTTTGGTTTTGTTGCTGTTGATTGTGTGGTTGTGTTTGCTTCGGCCCATATGCTTAAAAACTCTCGGATTCAAGATGTTTCTTTGTTTTCCTCAGCGATTAACGGTGGTTATATATGCTGATAGTATATCCATTCGATCCTTTTTCAGTTCGAAGTTGATATGTAAGCTGACAGGAGACACCATAAATAAGTCCGAGGAACATATATGGAAGCACATCAATGGCAAACGATTCCTCAACAAACTAGGTTTGTGTTTATTCTTCAATTCTTATACTTTTCTGTTAATAATCAGCCAATCTTGACAACCCATTTAAATATCATAGTGAATCTTGACATCGCCTATGGATTTCTGAGTTTTCTTATAATTACATGCAGCGAGGGCGCCTAAGATGTCTGTGATTATTCAATTTCTAACAAATATAGTGGCTTTCTATAAGCAGAGGTAAAGGAAGCAGAAAAGCTATCCTCGGACGGAATAGTAGAAGAGCAGGATGAGCAGAAGCCACAAAAAGCATCAAAGCCATCCACAGATGGTTTGAAGAAGAAGAAGAAGAAGAAGAAAAAGAAGAAGAATGACAAAATTGAGGATAATGCCAAAGAAGTTGATGATATCATCTCTGAAGTTAGGAATTTGTCTGATGAGGAGGAGATTGATTCAGAAGAAGCAGATTTCTGGATGCCTCCTGTGGGAGAACGCTGGGATTTTGATGATGGCGGAGATCGATGGTGTTCTGGTTCAGAGTCGGGGCAGGAAAGTGACGAGGCTAATGCAATGGGTATGTTTTGCCTCAGTCAAACTCAAATTATGTTCCTTTGTCATCTATGAATCACTCATTTATTCTGTTAAAGATAGTTCTTGTGCAAATAGCCTTGAACTGTGAATTGATCATTATTTCGAACTAAGTTATTGGTAAATTAGGACCAAGGAAAAATTAGTGATTTCTCTTGTTCAAGAGGCTATGATACCAAAGGTCGTGATGATGAATATAGGAATTTGGAAAACAATTATGGCCAGAATAATGAGAGATGATTGGATGATATGATGATGAACTCTAAATTTGATGAACACTCATGTCATCATCAAATGCTGGTAGTTGGTATTCGATTTTAATGACCAGGCTGCAAAAGCTAATAGATTTTATTTCATGAAAAATTCTTCTTACTTTATGGTAGAACCGATCGTTCGATCTCTCCCAAGTCCCAAGTGAGTCCTTATACAGTGAAAGTCATTTTGCCATTTGATTGATTAACTGTGTTCTAACAGTGTTCATTGTCCACATCTCTAGTCACTTTCTTTGTTTTAGATGATATCAGTAGAAATCCTTTATGTACATCACTTATTTTTGAGCGAAATGTTTCTGAAATTATAGTGCCTCAACAATTAAATTGGCGGGTCACAGATAGGAATTTTAGCAGCTGTTCAAATGTTTGGTCGGGAATTCTGGAAGTAGATTATTAGATTTAGTGACTTTTCCCACAAGGATGAATGTTTAAGTTGGCTTGGTTTGATTATCTCCTTCTACATAAATTTGTTGCATGTGCACTTATAAAAAAAATTGTTGCATATGTTGTTTCACTGGTAGCAGAATCACGGCAGAACTTTTTTTAAATTAATCCAATTTTCTTCTTCAACTGGTAGTCCATTGACTTTTAGAATATTGTCATCTCCCTTGCTCCTCCCCCGGTACTGAACTTGTTGGTAAATTATTATAATCAGATGGTCCAGCTGAAGAAGGCTGCAAGGAGACAGAAGAGCTACCCAAGCAGTATGATTCTTCCTCATCCCGTATCTCATTCATTTAGTTTCGATAGACCGATCAAAAAATCATTTAGTTTCGATTGAGATGCAATGGTTTTCGCAGCTGAGAACTTGTCTGCTTTTATGCTATGCAGGACAAAAAGAACGTCCAATGAAATTGGACCTAGCAGTTTTGCTTCAAGGAAGAAGAAGAGTAAGAATCACACAAATTAATTTGCTCGACAGAATTTATTGCAAGGAATTTGTTGTAAAATGAAGTTTTGAGGTTTCTCCTTTGTAATCAATTTACGATGTTCAGTAGGATTTATGGAGACAAATAGAGGTTCTTTTTTGATGGTATGCTTTCAATCCAATTTTGGGGTTTTAATTTTAATTTTTATCTTTTATAAGACCCATTTAGAGGAGGGGATTGATAATTAGGCCTTACATAGGGTGAAATGACAGATTAAATTTTTATTTTTTTAGCCATACATTACCTGGAATCTAAATATTTTTTATTAAAATATTAGATGAGATGAATTGAGGTAAAAATTTAAAAATTAAATAAAATATTATTTGAATATATTTTTTTAATATTATTTTTTATTTAGAATTTGAAAAAGTTGAATTTTTTATTTTATTTTATATATAAATTTAAAAAAATTATAATGATGAGATGATATGAGAATAGTTATAAAAACAGACGAGAGGTCTTAGAATCCATTGTTTTAATAAATTATTCTAAAGTTAGAACTCGAATATCAGCATCAACTAGGCTTCGCTTAGGTGACAATTTTCAGATTAATTATGCGTTAATTTTAATTTTCTGTTTAAAAAATAACATGCCAATAAATACAAAAATAATCTACTTATGAATGTATGTCTGTACTTGTCATGAATGGTAATGGTTATCAGCGTTCACTATATTTCTGCATAGTTACTCAATTCCACAGAAGGATTCTGTTTCTATCCGTTTGCCGCATACTTGAAGACATCGGAAAATTCAAATCTTGGTCCCAAATAGCGACTGAAATCGGCTTCCTGGCTCGTCTGTCACCTCATGCTTCGTTTTCCATGGTGGCCGAGAGAGTCCCGGAAGTGCAGCTCGCTTGCCTTGAAAAAGAAACTAACTTCTTATTAATTTTCTCCCACAATTATGAAGATCATCATTTTCTTCTGAGTTCACCAATCATAAGTGAAACCAGTTTTAACGGGTAATTTATATATGTAATATTTCCCGCAGTCTTTCTTCATCTGACTGCTCAAAAAAATGGGAAATTGTCATCAAATGACTCATCAAAATATGCCACATATAATTTTCAGGGGCCATCCAAATGGCGAATCCACCAAATTACACAAGTAATGCAGATGAATGAATTGGCATATAAACTTCACCGGAATATCAAAAGACATGACCATGAGACTTGGACATTGTGACCTAATGCGTCATGTCCTTGAAAAAAGAAAATGTGCAGGGCACATACCTGACCAGAAACAGATTCATATCGCTATAATTGCCTCATCCCACAACTTCTTTTTTGCAATCAAAACTCTTTCTTCGCTCAAGGAGAGAGCATCAATCCTCGGTTCTACTTCTGATACCCAGCCATCCCACCTTAAGGAAGTCACAAACTTCCGAATATAGTTTATGACAGAAGGTTTGTCTCTAATGATGACAATCCCATCTGGTCGTAGCATTCGATCCATTTCAATCAGTAGATCCTCTGCACTACACCCACGCTCATCAATCTCTGAAAACACTGTCCAGGCATGCAGAAGATCATATGTACGTGGATATGTAGAAAATGCTTCACACCTGTGAAAAAACAATGCGTGAAACTATCAAATCTCAAAAACAGGTTGGCATCAACTTCAGAAATTCAATATTATCAACTTCTTATAAAAAAAAATGTTATATAACTAACACACATTATTAGGCATAAAAGATAGTTGCATGCCCGCACGGAGACTAAATACATACCAGTCATGAACAGTTCCAATTAAGCCTCGATCATATATAATCTTTAATCTTGCAGATGCACTGACAGGAGCAACATTCATCACCCATAAATCTTTGTCCCCAAGGGCAGCAGCAAACCCACCAAGATTTGAGTTCATATCCATAACATTTCTGATGGAATCCTTCTGTGTAGCAGATTTCATCTGCTTCCAGTATTCAATAACTCTAAAACGCCAAATGCTCTGCATTATATAGGTTGCTTATTCACAAAAGGAAGAATACGTTTCATGCAGATAGCAAACTGAAACATCACATAAAGGGGGGATAAATATCATCATGCAGCATTTTCTTGTAATTTTAGAAACATACAATGTCCTCTTGGAATTCCTCCCTGCTCACACCTATTTCTTCCAGGCGAGGGGGTGCTGCAGTAAGCCTCTGTGGCCAAGGAACTAGCCCACTCCCCTTCTCTTTGTGCATCTCTGTTTTATTAAAAAATAAATGGACAGATAAATATAAAAAATAAAAAATTAACGATAAAGTAAATGAAAACACAAAATCACAGTCATGACAAGGATAAGCTGTTAAAGCGGGTATTAACCGGCCCCCATAAAAGATATGACAAAAATCAGCATGTTCAGCAAAACTAATCAAGCGAAAGCCTGAGGATCCAGTCCAAAGTTATATGCTAACATTGTTAACACGAACCTTTCTATGCCACCACACTCCATGAGATGCAAAAACATTTTTGCACTTTTAGCAAGATGGAGGACCCATTGTATCACTTCCACCTTTTGCTATCAATGAAAACCCAGAGAGAACAGGCTCAATTTTGTGGCTGATAACTGATATCAATCTCAACCTAACAGATCCTCTAAACTATGGACTACCACAGCCATTGCTCCTGTCCCAACTTCAACAAATGTGGTTTGGGAATGAATATAGGTTTTCTATTTATTATGTTTCTGTTACACTTCCAAAGAAAAGGCTTGCTCACACTCGCTATCTAATTTCGTAATGAAAATCGTACAAAATGGAAAGATGCCGCAATTATTGAGCCACCCACAGACCCACACAAACCCACCACAAAAGAATTTATCCCCACTTCAATTCTAAACTTATAAGTTTATAACCTCCCCCCCCCCCCCCCCCCCCTCCCCACAAAAAAAAAAAAAAAGTATGTAGTGAAGCAATTATCAGCATTTATTAGAAATGTCGGGGGCAATCAAGGTGTATCAACAAGTTATATCTTGTTTTGCATAGAAGAGCAGCAAGCACAGGAGTAACGTCTAGGAAACCTTGATAAATCTCATCAATGAAACCCCATTTCTCAGAGTGCAGATGAAAATATTCGAGACTTAAATCTCTATTTTGCAAAGTTAAAAGACTACTTTCACTATGTCGATGGAAGCAACGCTGTCACTGAACACTTAAGTGCTATGCAGATTTTGAGAATAAACGCATCAATTACACCAAAAATACCAAAAACATCAGTATTGGCAGATAATTGGAAAAATTCATTCCAACTATATGTATATATCTTCTTCTTTTTTATAAGTAATTAAGCAACTATATGTATATATCAGTGCTACTTACTTGCAGAGTAGGGGGAGATGCACGCCTTCATGGACACATTCCAAGTTGCATCAGGATCATCATCAGAACTGCATAAAACGGGCAATGTCTGAGGTACTCTCTTCAAGTAACAGCTATTTGTCAGTGGCTTTGCCCATATAACAGTCTGGCCTTGCTTTGCAACAACTCTCCAGCACATTCTTTTTAAAAGATTGTACATATCATTCCAGATCCTTCGATTTTCTGGATCACGCGCATACGCTTCAGGAGAAGAATATACGAAGTACCCTCCGGGTCTTAGTAATCTGTCGAGTTCTAATAAGAGAATTCCATCTCTTTGAAGCCAATCAATTCGACAACGTGAACAATGAGCCAGTTCAAATGATCTGCTTGGATAAGGGAGTCTTTTGGTAGCCAAGACACCAAGAGTTGCTGGAATGCCCCTCTCTAGTGCAAATTGTATTTGATTCTCATGTACATCATTAGGTGCAAGGGACATAGCTATGATGTCGAGGGGAAGAAGATAGGCTCCGAAACTTGCAACACCACAACCCACATCAAAAACATTTCGGATATTTCCACCGTTGTGGAGTTTATCACCCGGAAACTTCAGCATCTATATTGATAAATTAGTATAAGAGTAGTTTTTTTTTTTAAAAAAAATCAATCTGTTACATAATGCTCCATTGATTGCTAATTTAGGTGATATAAAAATAAAGACAACAAACTAGGGGAGAAAAATAAAAATTAGAATTTTTTTTACAAGTTCACTGATGGACCCAAGTAAACATTGAGAATAGCATATACCTTAGCAAGAGAAATGATGTACTTGTCAGCTCCATAATGGAAATGGGTACCTCCACCAGGAAAATTTATCTTATCCCCATTAACAATCATCCAATTCTGATCCGATTTCTCTTGTGCAAGATGTGTGTGGGGTATATTTGCCTTCCACACTTCATCCCTACTTGCCGGCCATCTTATAGGGACCTGAAATTCTAGTAACAATTTTGTTGGAATCAGAACTAAATGAACCCAAAACAAAACAAACTTTTGCATGTGTAATGTCAGTCACAAACCTTATAACCAACTGGGGGTGGAACCAGGCAATTATATCGGCGCTCCTGAGGTGGGCAGTGCCGTTCATAGTGCTCCATTAGCATCAAATTGGGCTTCAATTTCAGTTGGTAGATAAGGTTCCTATCTAAACATGGTATCAACTCCGAGAATCTCAAATCACAGATCTGCAAGATCATAATTTTGACACCATATCAAAACCTAAAAGGTTCAATGACCAAGTTTTATGAGTATCGTTTGCAGCGTTCTAAAAATAGAAGTCGATTACTAACAAAAATCACAACTAAAGCAACTGTTTGATTAACGTAAGCTTTTCGCCAAGTCCAAAATAAAACATACTTCCTTACTTATGCCTATTACAAGAACATCGGGTCTAATAATTGATAAAAGTCCATTTATTGCTATGAATCGAATGTGTTTTCCCCTTCTTTGTCGTGAAAGCACCCAATCATTCACAACAATATTAACTATGACTTGTATACGTTAAAAGAACAAGGAATAATAAATTAAAGACTTTGATACAAAATCAAAACGAATGCGTTACGCACGGGAATGCTTTTGGGGACCTCAGGATTGTGCTCTTGGTCCTCAAGCAAATCTTCGGGATCGTGATTCCGAACGAAGCCGCCGAAGACCGGGTCGTTTCCGTCAAAGCCGTGGGCTTCGTCGTCAGATCTACGCGAGCCCGGAGCGACGGACGACCAGTAGAACAAACAAGCCAACCCGAGAAGCGCTATGAGACCCACAAGGACGTACTTGAGCAGTTTAGAGGTGGAACTCAGCTCGCCCTTGCGCTTCATATTCCTCAACCGGAGTCCTGTAGATCCGACCCGAAATCAATTTTAATCTTGGAAAAGCTAAGAGCCCTAGTAGCAATGCAGCATATCCAGTTACAGACAGGCTGAGATCGAGTGTGAGCCCGTGAGAGCAAGATAGATGCTCCGTTGGATTTTCGCGGGAGACAGAAGGGGAGAGAGATTGGGTGTGCGCCTGTGCAGGGACATGTTTTAAAAGGACCGCCGATTTGCTTTTGCGTTTGTGATCACGGAATCAAACGCAGTACGCGAGGTTGACCTTCTGGGAATTTCAAGGAATCATCCTCTGCGGCCGAGTACAGATTAGCATCAATTTTTAGCATGTGATTGGCAAGTCAGAAATCAGAATCTTTCATTGGAAATTGATTAATTTGGGCTTTTAAAATGGTTCTTATTTAATTGATAAATATAAAATTTATTAAAATTGTATTGTACTAATTAGTGTAATTGGATATGATAAATTGACAATAAGAAGTCAATGTACAATAGTTTTTAATAATTATTTGACTCATTTTTTTTCAAAACACCTTGTTGCCTTCCAAAAAACAAAACTATCTAATCTTCTTCTTCTTCTTCTTTTCCATGGGATGCCTAGCAGATAGAAACAATTAGCTTATATGGTTTTATATTTTTAATTATAAAAGTTAATGTTGAGATGTGTTTCGTAACCACTAGTTTCGAATCGCGCCCTGAACTTACAAAAGGAATTGAGTGGGGTGGTCGGGTGTGTCTGGGACATAGTGATTAGCCTTTTCTTTTATCTGCTCCTTTTTAATTAATATTCCTGTTTTTAAATTTCTCTCATGGGTATCTGACCCTGTCACTTTAATGATACACCTTTGTTATGGAAGGTGTGGCTTTACATTTAATGCAGTCGTCTCTATCACCGACAGGGACTCAACCTTTAGTACTGGTCATTTGAAATCGTATTTAATGCGGCCGATCTTGTTAGAGATAGGATCCCAACCGACTTTTTACACTTTAATGCGGTACGTTTGAGAGTGTGTCGCATGCTTCTCCCATCATGGGCCGGCCTCGGTTTTCTCCTCCTTATTTCCTGGCCTGTCAAGTCACAAGCCTTATTTTTTTGACGAAGTAGGTCAAGCTGTCCCAATTGGCACAAAATCTCCCTTCGAGTTAATTTTGTTTATAATATTACCAATCTTGAGAAACTACAACTTTATTAAGCCTTCTTGGATCTCTTTTCTTTTTCTTTTTCTTTCTTCTTTTTGGTTTTGGAAGATGGTTACAATTCATATTTTATTATGCATTGCCAAAATAATTTATTAACATCAAAATGCCAGGTTTTTTTTCTTAATTACTCGTAGCTACCTTTTTCCCATTGACTATAATGTTGGGTGAGATTATGAGTAGATTTAGGTTGTATTTGGAAACATAATTATTCTCATACTACTTTATTACTATCAATAAACAGTTTACTATTATTTACAAATTATTTACTATTATTTATAAACATTTTACTATTATTTATAGATAATTTAAGATACTCATAACATACAAATAGAGTCTTAGAAAAAAGAAAAAGAGAAACGGCTTTCTCTCTCTTTCTCCTCGACATCTTCTCTCTAACTAATGCTACTTGCACACACCCAAACTCACTTTTTACCATTTTGCTCAACTCAAAAATCTCCTCCCTCCCTCTCATTTGATCTACCTACTCCCGTGTTTATCAGAATTTTACATTTTCTTTTAAACATTTTCCTCATCAACCTTGGCTCAAATTTGATATATTGATTTACTGTGACTAAACACTCACACATGTCACCCCATACAACTCACCGGTAGGGGTGTAAAAAAAAAAGGAAAAATCAGACCGGTCCGGTCCGGAACCGGTTTCCGTAATGGTAAGACTGGCTGAAACCGGTCTGGTTCTGGTTCTAAACTTTTTAGGCCTAGACCGAACTGGTTCTATATAATATATATTTTAAATTATTTTTTTAATATTATGTATAATATTTTTTATATTATATATAATTTTTATATATAATATATATAATAATATAAATTAATTTAAAAATAAACTAAAATTGTAAAACTTTAAACTGAAATTGATAAGTAACATCAATGTTTTTTTTATCACTTAAAATTAGTTTAAAATTGGAAAAAAAAATCCTAAATATCAAAAGATTTGAATTTCTATACCAAAGTTGTAAACAAGATCATTAAAATACTTTTTACCAAAAAAGAAAAAAAATCACTCAAATATTATTACCAAATTTTTATGACCTAATAAATTCTCAATATATTCTTTTTTATAAGTACATAATATATTAGTAAATTAGTAATACTAATATACATTAGTATATGTGACGTCCCCAACCTCTGCTTGGGATGGAACAAAGATTTAGAGCGTCGGGATATATAATATAAGGATACCTACCCTTGTTTGTGATAGTTAATATACAATGCATCCTAGTATGTAACTAACAATATGCAATAACCGCAGCGGATAAAAGGGTGAAAACAGAACTTATGCCATAATAACTAAAACATCTCAATGCATTACTGATCATCATAAATTCGAAGCTAAATTGTAGCATAACTTAATATAACTAGATATTAAAGTCTTTAAAGTTAAATTAATCGTTTCATGCATTCTAGAGCATGAAGGGCTAGGCCTATAAACATGATGATTAAATCTAGTCTCCTCTTGAGATTAGGCTCATCCTTAATCAGTCGGATCCAGTGCTCCATCTTATCCGTCCTCCTCGTATCTTGACACAATTTCTATCATTCCACTTTGGGTCCACAATGGGTGAGATTTATATGAGATCTCAGTAAGTTAACAACCAACTTGCATAGAGATAAAATATGCATGAAGAATGATAAATATGAATTGCATGAAATGCAGAAAAATGTACGTGTGTCTCCCATCCGGATTCCTCGACATTTTCAAAAAAAGGGAGACACATATTTTCGTTCAAATAACACTTTTACTTTAATCGTCAAAAGATAATATTTTCATCATAAAATTTTATCATAAAATTCATAACGTGTGGTATCGTCACAGTTTTCATGTGTACTGCTAGTACCTGTTAGTGACCGTAGTACAACTCACGTTGAAACTACGTTATCTGCAAACTCGTTCTCAATGCCTTGGTAAATATAACATAACATCATAACATGTATACCCACCAACATTAGGTGTCATAATATATAAATTTCATTCTAGCATTCTTTAAAAAGAACCCATTTGAAACCTATTGACTGTTCTTCGTCAACTGAGAGATTAACACTTCATTCTTAAACACTCCAGAGTGGATAGGAGAGTTCCACTAGAATAATTCTCCATCTTAACCTTTGGGGTCGTGAAAAAATTATTTTCATGCTATACTTGAAAAATATTTTTCATGACATGTGCATATGTAGCAAACTTCCATTCAAAAATGATATTTATAAATGTAATATGAAAAAATAGTGAAAAATATCACATGTCATGTAAGTATGCACTCAATGTATCATATAACATGATATTTTATGCTCAAAATGACAATTAAAGTATAAATGAAACATTTATCAATAATTCATAAATAATCTATCAAGGTGTAAGTTAGAGACCAACTTACAAACTTCTTGAGTAATCGAAAAAATATCGTAGCAGCTAAAATAAAGTGCGTACTAAGTTATGATTAATACTTATATGGTTGAGATTCAAAATCAAAGGTTTAAAAAATAAGTAATTACAAAAATACCCCTAGACTCGCAAAAATTATCGTTAAGGTCCTAAATTTTCACTAATTGCAAACGAACTCCAAATTTAAGTAAAATTCATCGATTTCATATTTTTGGCATTATAAAATCATCTATACCCTTAGATTTTTAGAAATCAAAGTGAAACTTGTCCAAACAGTCCCAACACATGGCATGCACTCTAGTTGATGCTTAAGTGTGTTTTCAATTATTGATCTCTATGAATGCATGCTTATGAGATTTTCTTTGATAAAAAATGACCACTAACATCTTTAATAAAAAAATTAAGGCTAATTCATGGGTAATCAAGTTCATCTCAACACTTAATCATGGTTAAGATATCATAAATTTTTAATTTTTTCAAAACCGATTCATACTTAATGATCAAAACAAGATAGATTTAAAACCTATCATGATATGATTTTAATCACAAATTAAAACTTTCATAATAAATCATATCAAATCATGCTTAAGACACGTCATAGCTAAATTCTCACTTAAAATCATTTAATCAATCAAACTACCCTTTAATGACCTGATTTTGAACTAAGCTTATAACCTTCTCAAAACTCAACCAAATTCCATACCAACACTTGGAAACAAAACTTGAAATGCTAACTAAGATCAAGAGTAAGAAAAATTACAAATTTTGTGATCTTCCAAGCACTCAAGACAATCTTGCTCAAGAACACTCAAGAACTTACTAAAACTCACTCGGTTTCACTTTTTTTAGAAGTGCTCTCAAGACTCAAGAGAATGCTTGAAGTTGAGGTGTGGAGGAAATGAGGGGATGAATGGACCTTTTTATAGGTAGCCAAAGGGAGAGGACGTTGGTCTTGGTTCAAGATGATTGGTGGAAGGTGGTGTAAGAAGCTGAAATTTTCAGATTTACACTCCATCACTTGTGTCATCTTGTGCAGACCAAAACAATGTCCTAAACCACCATGGTTTCAATCCTACAGTTTTCAGATTTACAAAACCAACCATGGGGCTGATGGGTTCAAAGTGATTTTCTTTGGACATGTTTGTTCACTGTCTTGACTCATCCTTTTGACTCATCATCATGGCCAATTTGTGTAGGTGCAATGTCACTTCTTGAAGGCTTTTTCTGGTGGTAGAAGGTAGAGGGTTGGCTGCCAAGTGATCATGGAATTGCAATTCAAAAAAGATGATGCAATGGAGGGTGGTTGTTGGAATTTCAAATTGCCTTCATCAGCTTATGTCCTCTTATACAGAGGGAATAGTGGCCTAAAACCACCATGATTTCTTCCTTATTGTGGCTATAATAGTCCTGCAATGGTGGCCAGGTCTTGGGGCATGGTTCAATTGATAAAAAGTCAAGCAAACCACCTATGCTAACCGGTGAGTTCAAGTGGTTTCTACTTGGTTGATTTGAGTTTCGGTTGTGGATGGTTTTGGGTGGGAAAATTTGAGTCAAATTTCTCATGATGGTCATGGGGCCTCTTGGAGATTAGGTGGTGAAGGAGATTGAGTGGGGTGGTGCCTCAACCAGGGCAGATGGTTGGTTAAATTCTAACCCAACCGGTTCCCACTCAAACTAAACTAAGGTGCAATCAGTTTGGTCAATTGAATTGGTTTGTGTAACCAATTTCATCCAAGGCTCAAACTGGATTTTGAAGGGGTCTTATGAGGTATTTAAGGACTATACTACCTTTGAAGTCAAACCACAAAAACATTGGGCTTAAGGGCAAAACATCTAAGTACTTAATGGACAATACACATGAGCCGATTGATGCAAATTTGGGGTTTGATATGCCATTTTCCTTCATGACATGTGGGAAGTTTATCTAGGGTATTAGTAAGGTCTAAGTATGATGAAATGAAATAATAAAGTAAGAGAATTTCGGATTAAAAGGTTAATAAAAGATTAAGATGAATTTAAGCCTCAAAACATGGCTTAAAGTTCACTAATCTCAAGTATGATGATTAATTGTCTTAACCAACTTTCAAAACTTAATTTGGGTACTTAGGGTATGATTTGGGTTTAAAGAAATCAATGGTATGGTGTAGTAGGTTTTCAAGTTGAATAGTGAAATAAACCCAAACATGGCTTTAGGTCTTGTGGGCTTAAAAGGGCTAAGTGTGTGTGTTCATGGCTTAATGGCTCTTGGGCTTGAATGAGATGAGACTTTGTTTCCAGATTTTGAGGGATTAAAAAGAGGTCTCAAGTCTACAGAAGTGGGGTTTGAAATGGCTTGTCTTGACTTAATTGGGCTATGGGTCCATTCTATGCCAAATTTGGCCCAAAGGCCTTAAGCTTTCCTTAATCTTAGGCCAAAGCTAGCTACTAGTCTTTAATTTCTTATGAGCTTGGTTTCAAGGCTTTTTGGGCCAGGCCCATGAATGCTCTCAAGTCTTAAAAGCCTCAATAAATTCACCAATGGGCTTGCTTATCTAATCATTAGTTTAATGGTACTGAGTGCCAAGATTAAGGCTAACTTTACTATTAATCTTAATGTAAGTAATAGCCCAAAATTAAGAACTTAATCTAGAATGCTTAAGGGTTGATCTAATGGTTAATTAAGTAGGGTGTTACAGTATATAATTTATATTAATTATAATTTACATTTTATGGCCTAATACTAATAATCTAATACTATATTACTATTGGTAATATACTTTAAGTCTATATATAAATTAGTATATAAATCACTATACTAAATAATTACATATGAAATAAAGATATAGTAATACCAATACTACTAGTAATTTAGTATTAAAATACTAATACTAATATACTATCACTATAGTCTATCAATAATATAGTTATAATAAATTAAACTCGCTATAACTAATACAAATAAATATACTAATACTAACAGTCTAATATAGACTATAGTTATAGTTATACTAATATAATTATACTAAATCACTATAACTAATATTAATATATAGCTATACAAATAGTCTAATATTACTACTATTATATAGTTATACTATAATACTAATAACTATAACTAAATCACTATAGTTTGTAACTATATATATATTTAGTACCAATGTATTATTATATTCTTTAATGTATAACTATATAGTCTATATATAGACTTATAGTATTAATATCACTATATGTAGTAATAGCACTATAATAGTATAATATATAGTACTAGTATGAGAGTTTAGTAATAATTTTAAGAGTATTAGTAAGAGTTATAATATATTACCACTATAGTATTAGTCATAATTTTGATAAATAAATTAGTGTATTAGTATACTAATTTACTATATACTAATAGTATTAAATGTATTACAAATATTTATAATGATCAATTTCCCAAACCATCAGATAAAAAAAAATTAATGGTTCTTTCAAAAAAAAAAAACAAAAAAACAAAACCATCAGGAAATTGCCCCATTTCCTCTATAAGACTCCAACAAATAAGCGCTAGCCCATCTCTTCCTAAATCCTCATTCCTCACCCGAACCCCTATCTTCCTCACTCTCTATCTCACTCTCTGGCCTCTACCTCTCTGCCCTCTCGTCTCTGTCTCACGCCATTGTACATCTTGCCATTTCCCCCTCAGCATGAGTCCCGTCCCCTCCCTATCGTCGTTGCTCCCTCAAAAACATGTGAAACGATGCCTTTGCACCTCCCATCTCGCCGTGCCTGTAAGAACATGAGAATGTCAAATATTATTTCCTTTAATTTATGTTAGTAGATTCTGCAAGTTTAGTAAAATGTTTATCCCATGTTGTTACCATATACATATATTGATGTTAAATTCTCGATCTGATTAGTCACTAGACTCACCACCATCAATCAATTCCATGGAAGATGCATGAACCTTCTTTCATTTTAAACTACCCTAACTTTGATTTGTTTATGAACACATTTAAATTGTAAAGAGCAATCCTTTTAAAGATCAGCACTTTGGCAGTAAAAATAAAAACAAAATAAAAGCTTTCCTATATCCACATGGATTAGTTTGTGGCTTTTACTTTGATTCAAAACTGTTAGAAAAAATTGCAGCGAAAAATACCTCAAGCTCAGCTTATAAAATTGCTCCACGAGTTTCTCCAGATCGACAAAATCCAAGCTTTTCCTCTTAGTGGTAAAGTGTACTACGTAGTTAAAAAACTAGAGTAACACTTAACAAATCCACAGCCTAAAAACTACTTCAAAAGAGAACAAATGAGAGAGAGATTTTTCCTTAGTCGATTAATTTCAGGAACCAGAATGAGGGGGGCTATATATAGCCTCCCCTGCACGGCTGGCCTTAAAGGCCAGCCTTTATCATACAGTAACGCATGGCTTAAAGCCATGCGTTACTGCATGCCTTTGTAACGCATGGCTTTAAGCCATGCGTTACTGCATGCGTTACTGCAGACATGGGGGGTCTGCCCATGTGGGCGCCCCCCTCCGTTTAACATCTCCCACTCGTACACAGTGGGCATGACCCTAGGTCTGCATCTCTCTAATGTTCTCAATCTTGTTCACACATAGCAAATAGGCCGTGCGACCACCAAGCACATCTGTAGAAATGTGGGAGTACATACACTAAATCTCTCCCAGAGAAGACTAGCATAGTAACATCCCTAAAGTGTCTGGTCATGTCCTAGACTCATTCAATCGTATCAAGATCAAGCATTTTCGAACCCTCTTGAGTTTAAAAACTCAGAACAATGCTTGACTACTTTCAAATCATTTCAATGTGTTCACAACCTTAGCCGCTACCAAGATGCAGCGTCATAGTTTGACGTCAGCAAACACTATCAAAGATACGATATCGTAGAATCTTCCATTTGCACTCATATCACTCAATTTTGGTCGAATCGCTTTCCCAGCGATGCCTCTTTAGACCGTATTAATCATGGCCATAGACAGCATGCCAAAGTAGCAGACATCACAACCTCCATCTCGTGACACAGTCAAAAGTAAAGGACACTTAATAAAAGGGGACTCACACAGTGAGAAAGAAGGGAACTTTTTACTCACTTACTCATTTGGTCGAATAAGCACATGTAGTATGAAATACATGCTACGGTGGATTTCTCTTTCCCAAAGAGCATATGTCTATATCAACACCGTACAGATCTTGGTCTAGTCGCTCCTTAGGCGTCTAACCCGAGTTTCTCAATTTGCACGCCTCCGAGGCGTCAAAAAGAATCTCGCATCTGGCTAACTACAGGCTACATGGATGGTGGGGTAACCCATGCATAGTCCATTCAATAGACCTCATCTTAGCTCCCACTAAGGCGACATACTTTGTATCAACCTACTTATCCCTTTGGACAAGTACCTAGGGACACAATGTCTCATCTCTACTCGCCACTCAAGCACTAGAGGCGATTGCTCGTGTGAGTGAGCTAATCTAAGCCTGTTGACATATCTTGTGTGTGTGTATTATAAAAAACAATACGATAAAGACAAGAACTGAACCATATTGTATTAATATCCCAAAGGAAATGTTACATCTCAATGTCATTTGTAATACAAATTACATTTACAATCTACGTAGTCCTAGATTCCTAACATGAGCCTCAAAGATATCTCTTGTTATAGGCTTTGTTAAGGGATCAGCAACCATACGACTCGTAGAAAGATGTTTCAAAACCACTTCCTTTTGTGCTACCATGTCTCTGATGTAGTGATATCTGATATCTATGTGTTTGGTTCTTCCATGATATTTTGAGTCCTTAGCATATGCGAGAGCTGCCATGCTATCGCAGAATATCGTCACCGGATCTGAAGTATCCGTGTCAATGTCTAAATGCTTGAGGAACCTCCGTAACCAAACAGCTTCTTGAACTGCTGCTGAACAAGCTATGTATTCAGCCTCCATGGTAGATAAGGCTATACAAGGTTGTTTCTTACTGCTCCATGTAATGGCGCCATTGTTGAGCAGAAAGATATACCCAGTGGTTGATTTGCGCTCATCTAGGTCACTGCCCCAGTCGGCATCACTGTAACCTCTTAGCTGCAAATCTGAACCTTGATAGCACAACACATAGTCTGCAGTTCCTTTGAGATATCGCATAATCCTCTTGACTGCTTTCCAGTGAGCCAGTCCGGGGTTAGATTGGAATCTACTCACTAAGCCAACTGCATAGCATATGTCAGGCCGAGTACACATCATTGCATACATCAGACTACCCACAGCATTAGCATAAGGGACACGGGCCATCTTTTCCTTTTCTCTTTGAGTCTTAGGACATAACTCTTTAGACAAGTTCTCGCTTCTTGCAACAGGGGTGTCAATGGGTTTACATTCACTCATTAGGAAGCGTTCGAGAACTTTCTTTATGTAAGTCTGTTGGGACAAACACAATATTCTCCTTGAGCGATCTCTGTAGATCTTAACTCCCAGAATGTATTCTGCCTCACCCATATCCTTCATCTCAAAATTGAAGGATAACCACTCTTTTGTGGCGACTATCAACCCTTTATCATTTCCAGCTAGTAGTATGTCGTCAACATATAATGACAACATAATGAAACTCTTCTTGGATCTTTTGACATAGACACAATGGTCCTCTGTGATCATCGTAAACCCATTCGAAAGAACGGCTCGATGGAATCTGAGATACCATTGCCTAGATGATTGTTTTAGGCCATATATAGATCGTTTGAGCTTGCACACTTTGCGCTCTTGACCTTTGACCACAAAACCCGTTGGTTGATCCATATAGATCTCCTCATCTAGTTCTCCATTGAGAAATGCTGTCTTAACATCCATTTGGTAGAGTTCCAAATCCATGTTTGCTACTATAGCAAGAATCAGGCGAATTGAAGCAAACCTCACTACTGGTGAAAAGGTTTCTTCATAGTCTATACCCTCCTGTTGGGTATATCCTTTCGCCACTAAGCGAGCTTTGTACTTATCTATAGATCCATCAGACTTGCGTTTGACTTTAAGAACCCATTTATTCCCAATAGTCTTACGCCCTGTTGGTAGATCAACCAGATCCCAGACCTGGTTAGTTTTCATAGACTCAATTTCATCATTAAGAGCTTTCATCCACTCATCTTTAGTAGAAGATGAGAGAGCCTCATGAATTGTCCTAGGCTCATCATCATCATGCGGAGCTACCATAAAAGCTTCCCCTTCAATCTCAAAACGACGACGGGGAATACTTTCACGTGTGCTTCTACGCGGCTGAGGTTGTTGTGATTGAATGACAAGTGGTGTGCTCCCACTCGGATTTAAGTCCTTATCTGTAGGAGTTTGAAGAATTTCTTCCTCATTCCTTGGAGCACTTTCTTCTTGTTCCATAATCTCATGAAGTTCTAAACTCCTATCAACCTCACCTCTACTTGGAAATTCATCTTCAATGAAATCCACATCTCGTGACTCAATCTCAGTCACACTTCCATCAGATTGTTCACCTATTAACACATACCCTTTAGAGTGTTCTGAGTACCTTATAAAGATACACTTCTTCCCTCTAGGGCCTAACTTCCCATACTTATGAGAAAGATCGTGAACAAAACCCGTTGAACCCCATGGACGCAAGTTACTCATATTGGGTTTCTCGCCGGTCCATAGTTCATATGGGGTGGAAGTTACTGATTTGGAGGGCACTCGGTTAAGAATGTAGGCAGCAGTCAAGAGTGCATCCCCCCAAAAAGAAATTGGAAGGTTTGCTTGCGCCATCATTGACCTAACCATCTCAAGCAGTGTTCGATTTCTCCTTTCCGCCACACCATTTTGTTGTGGCGTACTTGGCATCGTCAACTGTCTCTTGATTCCTTTTTCATCACAGAGCCTTTTAAATTGCTCAGAGAGATATTCTCGTCCTCGGTCAGTTCTTAGAGTTTTTAAACTCTTGTCTAACTGATTCTCAACCATCCTTAGATATCGCCTAAAGCACTCTAATGCTTCAGACTTATGGGAGATTAAATAGACATGACCGTAACGTGAAAAATCATCTATAAATGTGATGAAGTAGACACCTCCGTGTCTTGCCCTCACACTCATTGGACCACAGATGTCTGAGTGGACTAATTGCAGTGGAAAAGATGCCCTAGTGGCTTTTCCAAACGGTTTTCTCTTAGCTTTTCCCATTAGACAATGTTCACATGTGGGCAAGATGACCCTAGCGAGATTGCCTATCAGGCCTTCTCTAGCTAACCGAGTCATTCTATCTTGTCCTATATGGCCAAGCCTAGCATGCCATGTATGTGAATCTAAATTATCAATAGATGAAGAAAGAAAAGCAATAGATTCATTTATATTAGAATAAACCAAATCTAATATCATAAAACCGTCTTGTAGAAAAGCATTGCCATAAAACACATGGCCCAAATAAAAGGAAACATTATCGTTTTCAAAAACAATTCGAAAACCAAGTTTTAACAGAGTAACAACTGAAAGTAAGTTTCGTCGGATCTCGGGAGCGTATAACACATTGTGGAGGAAAAGAGTGCGGCCACCTCGCAAGTCCAGCTTGTAGGTACCAAGTCCCAGTACCTCCACGCTAGCTCCATTCCCCACCTTGATATCACGGCTCCCAGTTGGAATCCGGCGATACTCCACAAATCCGACTCTGTCTCGCGCTATGTGCTCGGTCGCTCCTGAATCAACAGTCCACAAAGGATAGGAGTGAGCAACCATCACATGGCTAGTTACAAAAACAATGCGAGAAAAAACAGAGTGTACCTTCTTCGGCTCAGTGCAATCACGAGCGAAGTGGCCAGTCTTTCCACAGTTGAAGCACTCTAGTTTTGACTTGTTCTTCCCGCGCTTGCCCCTCTTGGTGCGCTGAGAAGTTCCTGACACCTTCTTGATTTGTCCAGCAGCTACTCCATTCTTGGATTTCTTGCGCTTAGGCCTTGATGCCTTACGCGAACCAGAATTAGCCACATAGGCCGTATGATTGGGCTTAGCAGCCTCTAGGCGCTCAGCCTCCAATTCTAAATGACGCGAGACATCATCAAAGTCTTTGATATTCTCGTTATGCGTCAGGTTCTGGCTCATATTCTCCCAAGAATTCGGTAGTGATCTTATCACTGCCTGCACTTGCTGTTCATCTGTCAGGTTGTTTCCTGCCGACTTAAGTTCGCGGATCATGGTCGACATAGCTCTAAGATGCTGCTTCATCGTGTGGTCAGAGCGCATCTTATAGGAGTCAAACCTCATGGTTAATCCACGCAACCTAGTTGCTGAAGTTCCACCAAACTTCAACTTCAAAGCATCCCACATGCTTTGGGCAGTGTCATAGATCTCGAACTCACACATAAGATCATTGTGCATGCTGCTTAACATTATTATGCGCGCGCACCGACTTTTCTTAGCCCATTGAGTATAGGCTTGTTGATCTATATTATGTTGTTCCGAGGTCCCTTCCGTGGGCACAGTAAGGGTGTGAAACAAGGCCTCCAAGACCTCTTGTTCATCTAATACATATTGGATCTTGCGATGCCATATGTCATAGTTTTCCCCATCTAATTTCTCCCCTTTGTTTAAGTCGGCAACTATAGTCTTGGATGCCATATCACTACAATACGCAAAGAATGGATATTATACACACACCTAAGAAATTCTGCCGCGTCCTTTCAAGATAGAAAAAGAATAATTTAGATATGTCGCAAGATCGAAAAATCGCTAGGCTTCATAATCATCTCTTGCGCCACAATATCCAATTATTAAATTTCTAACCTAATTCCCGCGCAAATTATAAAAAAATATGGGAGAATTTATCATCATAAATCTCAACCATACTCCCACTATCTTAAGTAGTCTCCTAGTCCTAGTCATATGTAAAGACATAACCTACTAAAACCGCAGTAACCTTTTGGGCCAGTCTACAAGGACAGCTACCCAGACCATAGCAACCTGTTGGGCCAGTCTACAAAGACAGCCAGACTACAGTTACCTGTTGGGCCAGTCTACAAAGATGGTTCATATGAGACCATTACAGTCCATTTTTCTTGTTCCATCAGTGCATTTACAGTTCTTACTGGGGCCACTATAGTCTTTTTGGCTATACAATGCATTTACAGTTCTTACTGGGGTCACCATGGTCTTTTGGCTATACAGTGCATTTACAGTTCTTACTGGGGTCACTGCTATTCTTTCAGCCTATCATTCACACTGACAATTCTAACTAAGACTACTTAGTGGGATTTTCTATATATATATATATATATATATTTTTTTTTTTTTATCACTAATAGAAATGAAGACTAATGTCTAAACATTCAAGTCTAACATTCAACGATGATAAAATAATCACATTTCCACATGTTCAATTCACACATGTAATCATGAATAAAATAACATGAATATAACCATATATTCACATGTAATCACATTTAATCTAAAACATTAAATAAAAAGATCACATGTTATATAACAATATATCTAAGCATATATTAATTCATGCAAATTTTTTTTTTTTTTTTTTTAAATGTATATTTAACCCTCACCTAAAGCAAAGGAAAGTCGCAACCTCGTGGTGCGCACTGCCCTTATATAATCAGTGGTCTTGGGTTCAAATCTTAGATGCCATTTTTATTCTCTTCCTTTTTTTTTTGTGTTTTAAAAAAAAATTTTATACAAGGCTGGGCCGAAAATGGCCCAGGCCCTTTTTTTTTTTTTTTTTTTTTTAATAAAAAAAAAACACTGCAGGGCCGAATGGCCCAGCCCCTCTATGTTTAAAAAAAATTGGGCCGAAGGGCCCGGCCCAGGATAAACCAGAAGGCTATTTGCCTTCTTCAACCTTCGCATGGCTACTGTTCACGTGAACAGTAGCCGTTTCACAGCAGCAGCTCAGCTGCCGCTTGGGTCCACCACGAGCAGCGTTAACTGCTTCCACCGGTCGGAAACAGTAACTCTAAGCTGCTGGATGGTGCCGCAGCACCTCACTGGTGCGCGCTGCACCACGGTGGTGCGCGCAGCACGCAGTTGGTGCGCGCTGCACCTGCATGGTGCGCGCTGCACCCAGGTGGTGCGCGCTGCACCTCTGTGGCGCGCGCAGCACCTCCCTGGTGCGGCTGCACCCAGGTGGTGCGCGCAGCACCTCCCTGGTGCGCACTGCACCATCCTGGTGCGGCAGCACCTTACGGTGCTGCGGGGAGCACCACTGCGTTGGTGCTCCTTCGCAGTGCTTCCCCCTTTTTTTTTTTTTTTTTTTTTTATGGATAAAAAATATGGCATCCAGATTTCTCACATACAAAAAAAATAAATAAATAAACTGGAAACAATTTATAACGCTCTGATACCAGTGTTAGAAAAAATTGCAGCGAAAAATACCTCAAGCTCAGCTTATAAAATTGCTCCACGAGTTTCTCCAGATCGACAAAATCCAAGCTTTTCCTCTTAGTGGTAAAGTGTACTACGTAGTTAAAAAACTAGAGTAACACTTAACAAATCCACAGCCTAAAAACTACTTCAAAAGAGAACAAATGAGAGAGAGATTTTTCCTTAGTCGATTAATTTCAGGAACCAGAATGAGGGGGGCTATATATAGCCTCCCCTGCACGGCTGGCCTTAAAGGCCAGCCTTTATCATACAGTAACGCATGGCTTAAAGCCATGCGTTACTGCATGCCTTTGTAACGCATGGCTTTAAGCCATGCGTTACTGCATGCGTTACTGCAGACATGGGGGGTCTGCCCATGTGGGCGCCCCCCTCCGTTTAACAAAAACCAAAACCAAAACCAAGATCTAGGACTCAGTTAGCTACGTCTCTGCCTTTACTGCTAATAAGGAGACTCTCAATATATAATTGCATGTTTCTCTGTTTTTAATTGATTTTTCACACGCGCACACACACACACACACACACACACATATCATGCATGATATGTGTGTGTGTGTGTGTACATATGGAAGTAGTAATTGAGCTTCCCATCAGCATTGCTATATATGATCATCATCTGATATTAGCATTGCTATACTCGTGAATTCCCTTTAGAGATTAATGCATGATGATCTGTTCGGTATTGTTTTGATGAACATAAAAAAAAAATGTTGTTATATTTTTATTTTAGAATTCATATATATATATATAGTAGGTGAAGTGAAAGTGGAGGATGGTAAGGTTAGTTGATTGTTTAAAGAGAAGCTTCCTTATTAAAAACATGTCAAGAGGTGCTAGGACAAGAAAATTCAAAGATTGAACTCTATGTTTGGAGAATGTGCAATCTGATTGCACCAAAAGGCAGGATTGCACCTTTTATTTTCTACCATATAAATTCCCATCAATTTGTAATAACCTTGATTACATATAATAAGTTATGTTAGTTAATAGTTATAGCAGATTTTATTAACCCGAAAATCAATTTTAATAAAAGCTACAAAGTTGATCTTGTTAGTTGTTACTTGTTATAGTTGTTTTTATTAATTTTATTTTTATTACTACATATGGATCCTTCAAATGAAATAGATTTTAGTAAAGCAAATTTTTTTAGTAAAGTAGTTTTTTTAGTACAACAGATTTTTGTAATAGTAACAGATTTTGGAATAAAAGTATAAAACCGATTTTTTTAAATCATTTTTTTAATACATAGATTTTTTTTTACAAATTTGCATTTTATTAAAATCTAAAAACTGGACCGGACCGGATCAGAACCGGTAAAACTATATGTATCAATTTAGGGGGGTAACTAGTGCGTAATCGATTTTTGAAAATACAAAACCGGTACATATTGGTTCGATCTTAAATTTTATCTAAAACCGGTCTGGACCAGACCGGTCACACCCCTATTCACTGGTTGCTTGTCTTTTAAGTAACAATAAGAATTGATACAAAATGGTTTACGCACGATACTATGTCATGCGTGGATTTCATTTTGAGGGCGATCCAAGCAAACCTGATAATCTCATATCTCTTAAATTTGACTATCTCATCTGGACTTATTAATACCATAAGCCTTTTTATGCATTATATCCTTCTTAGATGTCTAACTCATTATTTTATATCGACAAAATTCTTGATTCTTTGTATAAAAAAGAAGGCCATGCATTAAGAACAATTAATACAACTTAGGTTCTATTTGGGAACACAATTATTTTCAGATTATTTCACTATTATTTAGAAACAATTTACTACTATTGATAAACTATTTAACTATTATTCACAGATGATATCGAAATATTCTAGCATCCAAACAGAACCTAAATCCTACCTAGTTACAGTATCTTAAGTTTCAATTCATATAAAAGGAAAAAAAAAACTTTTACGAAACCTCATATGAAACTTCTTTGGATACCCACTCAAAAGAGATATGAGCTAGATTTGAAGATTAGCAAGGAATCCAGGTAAAGGCAATCGATGGTCCATAGCCAGGAAAAATCATGACCTCCACGTCATTAAAAGCAATCCATTAGAGGGCCACCAGTCTTTCATACCATACCTAAGCTAGTCCCTTAGGGGAAATAGAGTCGAAATTTCTTCGCATAATTATATTATTTAAACAAAAATAATCATGATCTTAGAACTAACCCCTTAAGTGTTTTAGTCAATGGCCTTCTACCACATCGGTCACCCAACCTCAGTTATCACTGCCTTGAAGGTTGGAAAAATTGGCACATCAGCTAGTATCATGGACATGGATTCTCTTATACAACAAACTGAAGCACTCTAATGGGAAGATCTTAATCTCAGCTTAGTAAAAGATCCTGCAAAAGAAACAATAGATTTGGCGTTAATAGGAAGAATTGTAGCATCAAGGCCTCTCAACAAGATTTCATTGCATGCCACTTTCAAGGCAGCATGGAATTTTCTCAAAAAGTTTCATATTGAAGATTTGGATGCAAACAAATTCCTTTTCACTTTTCAGTCAGCAAGGGACAAACAAGGATTTTAAGTCAAGCTCTTTGGAATTTCAAAAGCCATCTACTGATCCTCAAAGATTGGCCAGCTAGATTAACCTGGTAGGAGATAAGCCTAAACTCATCAGTCTTTCATATTCAAATTCATGGTCCTACTCTTAATCATACTAATGTCGAAAATGCTATAAAGGTCGGGAAAGCATTAGGAACATTACTGGACATAGATGTTGATCCAAACTTTGGTATTACTTGTAAAAAGTTTGTTAGGATCAAAGTAGAACTAGATATCAATCAACCATTCAAACAAGGTTTTTGGCTTGCTAGAAACAATAATATTGATAGATGGGTTTCGTTCAAATATGAGAGGCTCTCGGATTTTTGCTATGCCTGTGGTAGATTGGGCCATTCTCAGATTTTCTACAATTTTCTAAAAATTATTCCTAATCCATTACCCTATGACCCATGGTTGAAAGCTGAATACCATACTTCGAGAATTTTCATCCCTCCTCAGCAAGATCAAACTTCATTTCCTAGATCCTCTCACTCAGGAAGTTTATCTGAAGAAGGGAATCTCATTGAAAATTTGATTTCTACTTAAACTATAGAAAGACAGGGCACTATGGTTTTCCAAGGACCGACTTATGTTAATGTTAATAGTAATTCGGTTGCTATGGTTTTAGATTAAGATTTACAGATCAACAAGGTGAATCATCTCTTAGATATTGAAAATATCGGAAAAGGGAAAGGGAAATGGCCTTTAATCGAAGACCAGGAAAGATCTCCTATTAAAATCTTCAATCTGCCCTCTGTTGATACGCCCACAAGATTTTCATCCCATGAAGCTCTATTAACAGACAAATAATTAAGTGGTGAATCAAAGTTTGTTGGGCATAATCTTACATTGGGAGATAAGAAAATAGTAGAGTCCATGCCGAAATTGGATGATATCACCTGAAAGGAAAAAATCGAAAAGGGTACAGGGCGGCGCCAAAAATATGAAGGAATCGGCACTTGCAGATCACGGTGGTGCCAAAAATCTAAAGGAATCGACACTTGCTGGCGGCTTTTCCTCAAGCACACTGTTCACCATCCCTGTAGCTCATAAAGAAGACCCATCTGCCAACCCACTCTCATTTACTTCGGCAGTTAATACATTCCCACCTAACTTATTCACATCAGTCAATCTGAACATGCAAACCCATTCTCATCTGATAGAACAACAACTTCTCTACAGAAATATGATGCATTCGGTGATGCAGAGTAATGCTTATCCTTCTACATTGACATCTGAGGCATGGTCTGATTTAAGGAGGCGCTTTCATGCTTCTTCAATGAGCTTCAAAGCTTATCAATCTAAATGGGCTACTCCTCTTATTTCGGCCTAGTCTACTATCATCACTAAGGGCTTAAAATCTGGTTAGTCTTTTATGGGTATCCATGAGTCTCAAGTTACACGTGAAAGCCCAATGCTTTCACCTATTTTCAACTGCTCAATGCTTAATGAAACACAACTCTCTGATTCGACCCACACTATTTCTACAACTCAGTCTTCACAGATTTGTGCTTCAAGTTCATTAAAAAGAATTATGGTTACTGCATCTGCAGAAGATATGGATATTAAAAGTAAAATTCCAAAACTAATGAAAGATGCTAGGGGGATCAATCTTAGCAATGAGGAGAAAGATATGGCACACATGCTACTTTCAATAAAATCATAAGCCACTGGGAAAACACAAAAGAAAAAAATTCTTATGAAGACCAAGTTGTATACTCAAACTACATCAAAGTTGGGTTCATCAAAAAAGAAAAAAGAGGCGGGGGCATCAAAGCCCTCAAAGACTCCATGAAGACACTTGTTTGGAATTGCAGGGGATAGGCTCGACCCAAAGCAATTAAAAGTCTTAGGGCTAATATAAGAAAATATAATCCGGATATTATTTTTTTGTCGAAAACCATGGTGCCTGATACACGTACCCATAGTATAGTTAATTTCTTAGTTTTCCAGTATTTTGTTCACTTCCCTGCCTCCGAGAATAATGGAGGTCTTTTGCTGTTGTGGAGATCGGGTATAGATATAGAACCAGTGCATGTAAATACTAATGTAATTTCTATTTGAATTTACTCTGATCCTTCTTATCATCCATGGTTAGCCACTTATGTTTATGCTCCTGCTAGATGGCAACAAAAAGCAACTTTTTGGGCTAATTTGGAAACCATTCACAATTCCTATCCAGGGCCATGGTTATGTATAGGGGATTTCAATGATCTCATGAATCAATCATAAAAAATAGGAGGGCGGCCAGTAAATTTTTCCTCTTCTATCGGTGGTTTAAAGAATTTAATGACCAATCATGGACTAGTTAATATTGGTTTTTCAGGTCCTACTTTCACTTGGACTAATAATCATCATGGTAGAGCTCTTACCAGATAACAACTTGATAGAGGAATTGCAAATGGACAATGGAGATTATTATTCCCTGATGCCACTATTCAACACTTAACATCAGGAGCATTGGATCATCATCCTCTATTGCTAAACACCATGAGAATACAAAAGAGAGCAACCTCTTTTAAATTTGAAGAATTCTGGACAAAAGAGCCTTTTAGTAGAATAATCATTTAGGAAGCATGGTGTAAGCAAGTAAGTGGAAACCCCTATTTCATTCTTTGCAGTAAAATTAAAGCTACAAAGGAAGCGCTCAAATACTGGAACAAAATGCACTTCGGGAGAATACAAGATAATATTCAGCAATTCGAATTAGAGATCAATCATCTTTAATGTGCTCAAGGGAATTCTAGCAATTTTCATCAAGAACGCCAGTTGCAAATAAAGCTTCAAGACCAATTGAAATACGAAGAAACATTATAGCACCAAAAATCAAGAATCAATTGGCTCACCACCTCGAATCTAAGTACAAAGTTTTGTACGGTTAAGAAACGAAATTCCGAAAACCTTTCTCTCTCGCACGAAAACCTTTCTCTAAAAAAAAACCCTAGCAATCGTTCATAGCGGGGGGGAAGGGAAGCTTCGGCTTCCTCATCCCCCTCCTCTCCTCCCTCTCTACCGTTGTCTCCGACGGTTTTATTTTGGTGTTTTTTGGTATTTTTCAGGTTTCGGCCGAATAATGGGGAGGTAGTCGATCCGAGCTCCTCCGGTGGATTTTCTCCTTCATGCGTACCACTGGGAGATCCATCGTCCGCCGATCTTGCAGCCTCCCGCTTTGGGCGCCATTTGGAGCGGCCCGTTGCCCCCACGTGCGGACTACAGAGAACACGTGGCATACGCGAGCCACCGCGTATCACACCGCATCGGAGCCATGTGCAGCAGCTCAGGGCCCAGTATACCGGCACTGTCTCGACTGGCTGTTTGGCTTCTCACCAGTGTGGCGCGTGACCCCCACGCGCCACCCCCGATCCTGTTTGGTTCCGTTTGTTTAGTGTTTATTTTGGTTAGTGGTTGTTTTTGGTTCAAGCACCACCGCTGAGCTCTGTTTAGTGGTTGTAACAGTGTTTTTTTTGTTGGGTTGGTTTATTTGTTTTTCTGTCTTTATTTATTTTTCAGCATTAATAATAGAAATAGGCTATTGGACCCTTTTGGTGTCCATAGCAGTTGAGTCTCAATCTTCCTTTGGGAGGAGACGGTGTGGTAGGACTCCTCCTCTTAGGGAGGACGGGAGGTGATAGCACTTCTCTTCTTTTGAAGAGAAGTCGTTTAGGCTCTGTTTTTTATAGAGTGTGATTCGTAGGTTGGTCAGAGAGAGTTTATAGAAGTTAAGACAAAATCCGTCATAAAGAAATTTATGTATGGGGTGCTTTAGAGCAGATGCTTAGGTTGACTTGTAGTCTGGGTTTTTTCCCTGTATTGATAAGTCACATTTGTAACTTCGGGATTCATTAATTAAATGAAGTATATTTTCAAAAAAAAAAGTACAAAGTTTTGTCATCTATCGATAACAATCCGAAGGAGAGGGATTGACTCTATAAAGCTCGGTCTAGGAAACTGGACAATGGATCAAAATACTATTGAATTAACCTTTATAGATCATTTTAGGACAGTTTATACCTCCATAAATCCTACCATTCCAACAGAGCTTGATGACTTATTCCAAAGACAAATCTCAGATCAAGATAATGCTTTCTTAACGGCAGTACCAGCTGAAGATGAAATCTATGGTGCGCTCAAACAAATTCCAAATCACAAAGCTCCAGGTCCAAATGGTATGACAACTCTCTTATATAAGCATTACTGGAATATTATAAAAAAAGAAGTCATTGCAACAGTTCAAAATTTCTTCCGAAGTGGTAGGATACTGAAATAAATGAATCATACAAATATTGCTCTAATCCCAAAAGTGCCAAATCCAAGTTCACCACAAAATTATCAGCCAATCAGCTTGACCAATGTTATCTATAAAACTATCACAAAGATCCTGGAAAATCGGCTGAAGACAACACTTCCAAGTATAATCTCCCTCTTTCAAACAGCTTTTGTTCCGGGTCACAATATTAAAGAGAACTCCATTATTGCGTATGAGCTATTTCATCATCTAAAGAAATTGAAAGGGAAGAAAGGCCAAATGGCGATCAAGCTAGATATGGAGAAAGCTTTTGAATTTATAGAATGGAATTTCCTATTTGCAGTGATGAAGGCTCTAGGTTATAATAGTCAGTGGATCAACCTTATCAGAGAATGCATTACGACGACATCATTCTTAGTTCTTATAAATGGTTCTCCAAGAGGTTTTTTCAAAGCAGAAAGAGGACTTAAACAGGGTGATTCTATCTCACCCTTTCTATTTATATTATGTACGGAAGTTCTATCAAGATTAATTGCCAAATCAGAGGCCAACGGCAACATTGAAAGTATTAAACTTAGCAAAAATTGTCTGCCAATTTCCCATTTATTTTTTGCAGATGATCTCATCATATTTGAGAAAGCAAAAGAAAGTGCAGCAAGGTCCATATATGTGAATCTGGAAAAATATCAGGCATGGTTAGGCCAACGAATCAATAATGAAAAATCATCAATCTTCATTACAGGAAATACAAATCAAGCAACAAAGAGAGCCATTCTTGGGAAGTTGGAGTATAAGAAAACTACATCCAGTATGAAATATTTAGGAATCTAAACCTCTTTTGGTAGGTCCAAGAAAGAAAGCTATAGAGAATTGTTGGAGACGATCAATCATAAGTTAGAAGGATGGAAGTCAAAACTCTTATCACAGGCAGGTAGAACAATGCTAATTCACACAGTGGCAAGCACAATTCCCACATATCAAATGTCCACACATCTTGTAACATCCCGAATTTTAGTGTATTTTTAATGAAGGAATTATTTAATTTATTTGGTGATTGATTCTCTTGTTTTAAATTTATGGGAGTTTTAAATATTATTTTATAATATTTTAAGTTGTGAAAATTAATTTTTATGGTGTTTTCTTAATGTTATTTACTGTTTTGGTGTTTAAAATAATCTTTAATATTAATTGATTTATTTTTGGGTTTTGAATTTTTATTATTGCATTTAAATTATTTCACTGCGTTTTGATTATTTTATTTAGCTTTCGGTTTTAAATTCATCTTCGTTAGATTTTTTCGGGACCCATGTTGAAAGACTGGATCTTCAAATTTTTCCCTCCTCTTTTTCTTTTTCTTCCTTTTTCTTCTTTCTTTTTTTCGTTTTCCTCCTTCTCCCCCGCATGCCCGAGCCCTCTCTCTCTCTCCTCTCTCCACCGTGCTTTCGGACTTACCGTTGCTGCGCCGCCTCCGGCCTGCCGTGCACGACACCGCCGGCACCATCAGCTCCCCCGTGCGTCGGCGAGTCTACCCACCAAATATCCGGCCGGCTAACGCCGCCGTTAGCCGCCACAAGCCGCTCGAACCCGCGGTGGTTTTCTCTCCATTCCGCCGCCGTCCGGCCACCATTTCTTCACCACTTCTTCACCGGCCCATTACCAAGCTTTTCCACCCAAACCCGGCCCCGATCCGTCGCCGGAGCCGCCCGTGCGAGTTTCAAATCCGATTTGAGTTTTTCGACCTTAAACCGCCCATTTCCGCCGCCATCCACGGCCAACCATCACCACCATTAGATTCCCCACCTTCCATAGGCCCTACCCTATCAATTCCAAGTCTTCGTTTGAACCCGTGCGAAATTTGAAATTCACTGTGTTTCGGCCAGTGTTTTTACACTGCGCAATTTTGCTGCTTTGGTGATTCCCTATGCCTCGGATCCTCTGTAAAATATTTTTAAAGCGCTGTAAGTATTTTCTAAACAATTCTTTTGAGATTTAATTATATTTTTGTAATTAACTGCTATATTTATATATTGTATCCTGGTTGGTTCCGGACTGAATCCGAGGAGTTCGGGGGTGGATGGTTGAGTATGGAGTAATTTTTTGATTGGTTATTGTGTTGTGATTTGGGTGTTGAAAATTGTATTGTGATCTGGTTATTGTTGGGAATTGTATTGTGATCTGGTTGGTTGTGATCTGGTTATTGTTGGGAATTGTGTTGTGATCTGGTTGGTTGTGATATTGAGGTTATGTTTAGTTCATGGCATATGCACGCATGTTCATGTTTGTAAATTGAAAAGTGGGTTTTCGTGTATTGCATTCATGATCATGTGGCTATTTTGAAAACTGGGTTTTCATGTGTTGACTGGATTTGTGGGTGCGTGTGTATCACGACCCCAAGCCAAGATGGGGCATTATCTCGGTGGAGCTCCTCTGGTCACTCGGGAGCGGAATATACTGAGTGACGTCCCCTGGGTTGTCGCCGGGCGACAACGGGATCGGACGTTGGACGTGCCGACTCCGTGGCCCTTCTGCTGGCGGGGGCTAGAGGATGACCTGGCCACGAACGCACCGGGTGTGGAACTGGGCATCGCTCGTAAAGCAGCCAGGACATGCGGATGGTCCATAGGGGAGGCCATGGTGCATATGGATTAATTGGATAATGGAAAAATGACTGTTTTCTGGAAAAATAGCGTGAGTATGTTTTTGTGTATCATTTTCTGGGAAAATGATGGATATTGATTTTTGGGCCATTTTCTGGGAAAATGGTGGAAATGTTTTATCGGAAATATTTTTGAGCCAAAAGAGATTTTTGGCGTGTGTTGCATATTGCATCATATGCATGCATGGTTAGTTGCTTAGATATATTTTTATCTCAGATTTTGGTTAGGTTATAACTTACCTGTGGTACCATTTAATGGTACTGCAGACTTTGTTGTTGATGATGCAGATGCTGAGCCTAAGGATCTGACTCCACCGGAGGAGTGATCTGGGATCACTCATACTATGTTTATTTTTCAGTTTTGTATAATATTTTATTGGGACATTTGGTTATGTTTTTAAACGCTTTGTATTTGGATATTTGTATTAAACTAAAAATTCTGGTACTAGTTGACTTAATTACTATCCACTGCGTATTTTATTTGTATACTGTTTATTTGTTGCACACACTTGACACTTGTCGTTGGGATGCGTGACCGAGTTGTCATCATCCTGACGTCACGATTCCTGAGGCTTTTTGTACGTGGGAGTCGGGGCGTCACACATCTTCTACCAAAATCCGTGTGTAAATTGGTGAATACAAACTTTAAAATTTTTGGTAGGGAACGAATAAGGATCAAAAGCACAAGTTTTATATGAAATCATGGAAGTCGATTTATTAATAAATAAAAAAAGACGGAGGTTTGGGATTGAGGCTAATGGAAAATATGAATATTGCACTGCTAGCCAAGACGGGATGGGAAATGAGTCAACTAAGCACAAATATTTGGCACAAGCTTCTTTCGAAAAATATCTGCTAACAAACTCATTCTAACAGGTGACATCAAAAGCTACAGATTCCTATTTTTGGAGAAATTTATTGCAAACACGAAGAGTATTTGAAAAAGGTATGTGCAATCAAATTTCTAATGGAAATTCAGTGAAAGTCTGATTTGATTCATGGATTCCTTCCTTGGAAATTTTTAAGCCACAATCGTTTAACTATCTCATGGAATTATCACCTTCCCTTAAAGTTTTTGACTTCATCGACAATACAACTCACTCTTGGAATCTACAAAAAATGCTCAACTTCTTCCAATGGGAAAGTATTAGAGAGATACTTAAAATACCATTACCTCGTTCAAACTTCAGAGAAGATTGCAGTATATGGATTAAAACTCAATGTGGGAAGTTCACTGTCAAAACAACTTATCACTTGGTAGCAAATATTGGTTGTGCTCTTCAAGTAAGTTTCCCTAATTTTGAAATAGAAAAGATTGGAAACTAAAAATCCATGATCGGTATAAACTTCTTTTGTGGAAAATTCTCTGGGATATACTTCCAACTAGAGGAAGGCTAAAAAACTTCATACCATCTATGCCTTCCTTTAGTTGCCCTTTGTGTAATGAGAAAGAAAATGCTACTTCATCTTTTTTTTGAATGCCCTGTATCAAGAATCTTATGGAGCCAAAGCAAGTGGCCACTGAATCTGTCTTATTTGGCAATTGCTACAGAACAGGATTGGATATCTTTCATTCTTAATCCAAAGTTAAAGCTGGGATTAAGCTCACAGGAAGTGCACCCTTTCCAGTTGTTTGCAGTTTTGATATTGGATTTCACTTGGAGATTGAGAAATGATATAGTCCATAATCAAAAAAATTTATCTATTAGGAAAACTATAGATCAATTGGGTTTCATTTACCAAGAATATCTATCTGCTTGGCAAATGAAATTGAAAGAAAAGCAACCACAACTATGGCAAAATCCTCATCTCAACATTGTAAGCATTTGTTTGATGCGGCAGTCAGGTCATCATTCTCATTGGCCTTTGCAGTAAGTCGTGATTATGAAGGAAGTGCAATTGTGGCAAAACTTCCAGATGTCATAATTGAAGGAGATTCTCTTCTTGTAGTCTCAGCAATTCAAGGGTCATCATCAGTCTGGCAAATTTCTACCATCTCTGAAGATATTGCTCTTATCATGTCCTCTCATAAAGGATGGAGTTTTAAAAAATAGATCGATCTCAAAATCGATTTGCGCATTCTGTGGCACAATGAGCCACAACCAACAGTGTGATTGGTCGCATACTAGTAGCTATTTTACCTTCTAGTATTGTACTTATTGATAGTGGTAAGGACTCTCCTAGTTCTGTAACTTAAACTTCTTATTTATAAATATGCAAGCTTGATTAGAAAAATAAAAAATAAAAAAAATAACCGAGGGATGGCATCAATGGACTGCATAGGTCCATAGCAATTATGGCAAATACCCAGCAGAGCGCAAGTATTGATTTTCTCTATATTTAAAATCATATTTTTTAAAGATTTATTTTGTATATCAAAATAAAATTTAACATTAGATTATGTATATTTAAATTAAATAATAATAAAATTTTATTATTATTTAATTTTTTCCCTTTTTTTAATTTTGCAATTAAAATTACTGCAAATTATATCATTTAGCATCTACTAGAATGTTTTTTTTTAATTCTATATGTTGGTGGAGAGAGAGGGAGAAGAGAGAGCAAAAAGTAATAAAATAAAATTTAAAGAGTGAAAAATACATCTTTAAATTTGTAAAAATACTATTACGAACAGCTTTATATAAGGGTGCAGCTAGGAGGCGGGATGGGTGTGAAACTTCATTTTACACCAACTAATAATAATAAGACACGTAGGAACCCTACCAAAATTAAATATGGAGCTGCATGCAATGAATAGGTCGTCCCCCCTCCCCCCACACACCCAAAACCCGTTCTTCACTCTGTTTTCCCCACACACCCATTGTCGTCCCACTCTGTTTTCCCAAATTCTCTCTCTTTCTCTCTCTCTCTCTCTCTCTCCTTCGAACAACGGTTTACTCTATAAGTAATGATAATATTTTATGCTTATGGTATATTTTAGGGGCTGGACTGGGTGTATTTGTTGATCTATAACGGTTGTGACAATCTGGCAATGGCTTGTCCATTCTAGAATATTGAATTAATTCCTTTAAACGAGTTGTTGTCACCGATCAGCTTGAGGAGACTGTTCTAGTTGAGCATCCCGCCCATATAGTTGCATATTACTCCCTTGCTAGACCAAGAATAGATTTTTTCCAGATACTATCATCCCTTTGGATCCAGAATCCTTGGTTACTTAGAGCTGCATATACCTCTTCTATCTATTAAGGAGTTTTTTCCCTTGTCATGTCTTGTTCATAAATTTTTTTTCCCTTTGGTAAGAGGTTTTTGATTTTAATTTAGTCTTTTTGCCCTAGTTCTTGACATTAGTCCTGTAATAAAGTTGGGATTTTCTTTTGAAATTTGGAAGCACTTGCATCCTTGGTGTTACCATCTCACTTTACCACTTGGAACAATTTGGCCTAAACTTCTATATTTTGGTGACTTGTACATTTTGGCTAGTAAAACCATCTTAACGAAGACGAACATGGGTTTGAATCTCTTGAAGGAAGATGAGATTTGTCGAGAGAGACGGAAATGAAGATGGGTTCGAATCTCATGAAGGAAGATGGGATCTGTTGAGAGAGAAGGAGAGAGAGGTTCGATACGTCATGGGAAAAGAGAGGGAAGAAGAGGGAAGAGGGAGGAGAGAAGAAAAGGGAAAGGACAGGAGAGAATGTACTCGCACCCACCGTAAGTCCAATGAATTTACTACGTGTTGCTCTTTTAGTGGAAGGTGTAAAAGGGAAATGGCACCCGACTAGTTTGAAGTTTTTCCCTTTATAATAGCAGCAGCATTAGCGGGGAAACTTCTGTGCGTGATCACGCTTGAACGGGGGGAAACCAATTGTTGATTCAAAATTCAAACAGGTGTTTGCTGTTTCTTTACTGACAAAAATCAATAGGTATCAGATCCGCCATTCTAGCTTTATGTCACGTACAAATTAATGTTCGAACTCCAACACAATGCTTCTTCAGGGGCTCTCTTTCTCTTCGCATCGAGGTATTCTCTAAAATCTCTACAGCCAATGTAAAAATTGTTGCACTGAAAATGCTCGTTTACGTTATGCTGGGGCTGGGGGGGCGAGGGTTTTCGATAGGTTTTAGAGTAGTATTCGAAGTTTGAAGCCTTTTTTTAAATCTTTAGAGCATTGACATTGAATTATACAAATGCAAATAAAATGAACAATTTAGTTAATAGAAGATAAAAATGGCATGCATTGGATTATGCAAATGTAAACCAAAATAACTTTCAGCTACAGTAAATCAACTCTTGTGGTTATATTTGACATTCACTATAGCTCAATCAAATATATTAAAAAATTACTTCTTTTGTCTCAACACTCTCTCTCTTCCCTCGATTTTGGACTGAGGTGGCTCCAGGCCTCATCATTTACCCCTAAAAACCTTCAAATTCACCTAGTCTTGAACTTATTGCCGAAGAGGATGCTGAGGAATTCGATCAGGATGATTCATCATAGTCATTTTTTTTCTTGCTGATTATGTGACTGCCGAAGATCGAGAAATAATTAATGGTCTAGGTGATGATGGTGCAGTACCTAGGACCAACTTTCAGAACAACATATTCCTAAAATCTATGTACTGTAAATTTGTAGATTTATGAGTTTTTGTTTGTTTTAGATTATTGGGTCTTGTTTTTTTTAATGCATGAGAATACCAGTATCTTTAAGCTTGCCCAAGATTGTAATTTATAAATAAATAAATAAAAACATCACAGAAATGCTACTAGTTTTTTTTTTTTTTTAAAAAGCTAGCAGTTTCCATCACTTCCAGGACCATCCACATCTTTATACAAGTCTCATATTGTATACTATTAATATTTTCCATATAACTCTTAATTTAAAAAAAATAAATTAATTGAACAAAAAAAATTGAAAAAAAATATTATTAAATTTATAATATTTTATTATTATTTTGACTAATATATAGATAATCTAATGTGGGAATAAGTTTTAAGTGGAATAACTAAATGCAAAATCATGTCATATTATGCAAATTTTATATTTACATTTGCATAATCCAATACTAATGCTCTAATAATGTGATTTATTTTTTACTGTTTTCGCCGACATATTTCATCGGTTCAGCTAAATATGTCGGTTTTTCAATTTTGAATAGAACATATTGCTATGTAATCTTATTGGAATTAAGAATGTTTAAGAGATTGTTTTCGAGTAAGATTTTGCAATCATATTCGTTACGTCCGGCTGTTTATGTCTAATAAACAGCCCTTCTATCATAATCACCCACGTCACAATTTACACCAGAAGCAAAATAGTTATAGCCACACACAATTAATCCTACTCCTTTTAGAACCACTTCGTCCCTGCACTTTCACTGCCCTGCTCCTTTCGAAATTCATCTCACCGAGACACAAGCATCTCTTCCGTCTGTTTGCACCACCGCTGCAACTCATCTTGCTGGACCCCCAGCCATCTCTTCCATCGGAATTTCTGCCATCTTTTCCTTCGAAATCTCACCGACCCAAGCAATTGCTGTGGCGCCCCCAACTTCCATGTACGGACAAGCACGGAAATCGAGACACCCGGGATGATGACAACACGGTCACGCACCCCAACGACACGTGTCGAGTGTGTGAAATGCAACACGTGTACAACAATTGATACGCAGCGGAAAGGTTAAGTCAGATAACTAAGTACCAGAATTTAATACAATACAAAAATAGTATTGAAATCCACAAGTCAACATAATACAATTTTGTTGTTCATAAAACGACATCAAATAAAATACAAATACCAAATAAAACCTAGCCAAATGTCCCTACTCCTCAAGCGGAGCCGCATCCTCGGGCTCAACCTCCTCAAAACTACCACCCTACATCAAAATCTGCAGTACCAATAAATGGTACCACAGGTAAGTAAAACTTAAAAAAACTCCAAGATAACAAATATATAGAATAACAACAACTACTATGCATGCACATGATGACCCAAGTGCAAAATCCGAGAAAAAACA